>JACEGR010000814.1:0-214803 GCA_014170235.1 Listronotus bonariensis
AGGTAGGCGTCCACTAGAGACGGATGGGCGGACGGGTCGGATCGCTAGCGCTTCGCCTGGCTTGTAAACAAGTCAGTATGCGTCCATTAGAAGCGCCTCGCATCGGAGCAGACGGCAGTGGACTTATGTGTTGAAAAAATTTTCGTCCGTCCGTCCATCTCTAGTGAACGCGTACCTTTAGAGTCTGGGTGGATCCAATTTAATTCAGCTGCTGTTTAAAAATAATAATAATTTAGTTATATAGGTATAAAGAATATAAGGTTTCCTTACTGTTTCCATTGCAATAAAATTAAGTTTCTCCAATATAAACTACAACATATTGGTGTTTTAATTTATAGACCGCCTTTTGTAGTGTTAAGGAATTAAGTTTTTTGGATGCCACTAAGCAAACATCTAAGATACAAATTAAATATAATTTATGTTAAAAGTTCTCCAATTGGTGAACGTCTAGCTGGCAAATTACAAATTTCTATCTATCATTTTATTTTGTATTTTATTTTTTTATATATTATATATTACAGGGTGTTTCTAAACAAATGCAAAAAAATTAGAAGGTGGTTTTCCACCAAAAAATAAGAAATAAACTTTATATGAACTACGGGGTGTTAATTTTTTTTTAATATCGTTTTTTTATAATAACTTTTATATCCAATTATATATTTTAAAAAATTATGGAAACGCACCTTTTGGGCCATAAGACATTTTTTGGAATACAAGAAAAAAATATTTGTACCAGTGTCGTCCATTAGGACTTTAAGGTAAATATTTTTAAAGAAAAAATAGTACGCCATTGCATTTTTCAAAAATAAAAATCTTTTTTAAATCCCCATTTCTTTTAGAACAAATTTGATCTCTTGAATTTTTTTTTTTTTGTTGATGTACGGTTTTCGCGTAAATCAATAAAAACCATTTTTTGTCATGATCAGTTTGTATTCCTAATATGAAATTCTACATTAAAGATTAATCTTTATTATTTATTCTTTAATTAGATAAGATTTTGACCATGCCGAGAACTGGTTTTTATTTATTTACGCGAAAACCGTACATGAAACAAAAATTCAAGGGACCAAATTTCTTGTATGCCAAAAAATTTCTTTAGGTGCAAAAGGTTCATCTCCCAAAATTTTTTAAAATATAAATGGGTATAAAAAAACAATAGTTTTATAAAAATTTAACACCCCGTAGTTCAAAAACTAAGATGTTTAGAATATGTTTATATGAAGTTTTTTTCTTATTTTTTGGTAGAAAATCACATCCTACAATTTTTGCATTTGTTTAGAAAACACCCTGTATATTATATACTTTATTAATATATTTTTTTTTCGTAGGTTTTAATAGATTTAGCCGAAAACACCCCAAAATTCCTTAGACCTCAACTACTAAGTATTTACGAAATGTGTATGAAGGTATTCAGCGATTCTGGTGCTTTAGACAGTTGGAGAACTTTAGCCTTGGAGGTTATGGTAACTTTGGCTGAAATGGCGCCTGCTATGGTTAGAAAAAACGCAGGAAAATATATGGAACAATTAGTTCCTCTTATCTTGCAATTTATGGCTGATTTGGAAGAGGAAGAAAACTGGGCCGAGTCAGATGAACTTCTGGATGAAGATAATGATTGCAACAATGTTGTTGCTGAGGCAGCTTTGGATCGGCTTGCTTGTGGATTAGGTAAATAACTTTTTTTTGCAATTTGGTTATTTAGGTTTTTTATTATTAACTTATTATGTTATGGTTTTAAAACTTTTTATCAATTTGATCTTAAAATATTTGAGGAGGAACATATTGAACATAAGTTAGATATTGCGTAATATTTGCATTATTTTTATTATTCATTACACTTTGGTTTTTATTATTATACAGGGTGTTTTCTTATCTTATTGCTGTAAAAAATAATAAGCACTTATTTATTAGATAATAAAGTTCATATCCCACAAGATGTAGATGTAATAAAATTTTATCTGCTATTCTTCAGATTTAAATGGCCATATTACCGAAAATATTCAAAATAGATATACTTGTTTAGAAACCAATTGAGGCGCCCCTGGACTTAAAATGTTGTTACTAGTGTTGCAAAAAAAATCATATTTGGATAAGAAATATTTTGAGGGATATTTTCTTTGTTAGCTGCTTACAGCAGCTGTAAGCACTTTCACTTTTTGGCAAATCAATGACGTCAGTCTTACAGCAGCTCACAGCGGTTGTTAGCGGCGTTGGGAAATGTCTAACCACTGTCTAACAGAATGAAAAAACAAGGAGGGGAAAACATCGACGAATTTAAGGTTAAAAGTCAAACAAAATTAACTAAAGGATTACTAATAACAATAACAATAGTATGTGTGGGAAACCATGTGAAGGATTAGTTTACCTGCCATTAAAGATATTGGACGTTTTTGTTTTAAAACTGGAGTTGCCATTTTTTAGGTTATATTATTATTATTTTTTTATGTCATTTGTCATTGGCGGTAGCGCTTTTATTTTTTCGATTCACATTATAATGACGTCAGCTGTTAGACAAGCTTGTTAGCAGCTGTAAGACAGAAGAATTAGAAAAATATCCCTTAAGATATTAATAAAAACTTTTTTTTAAGTTTAACACCTTCAGAAAGAAAGCATTTTCAGACCTATGTTTATATAACCTTTTTTTATAGAATTAGCTCAGAAAAAAATCCATTATTTTTTTTTACTGCAATTAGAAAACTTCTTGTATAACCAGAATATTTATGATTGAACAACTTAAAAAGTTAACAACTGTTTGTTTTCATTGTACTCGAACGTTATTTGACTTACACGTGTTTATCTTGATGCCTTTTTAATATTTACAGAAAAAAAAACTTTTTAAATCGATCGCAATTAACCGCCTTTTTAAAAAAAACACGCCAAAGTAGCACCTGGTATAAGTTATAATCAATATCATAAATAGCCGCAAATTTTTTGTCGAAATTGTAGATTTTTTTATACCGTTTTTGATTTTTAGGGGAAAGGTTATTCTTCCGTTGGTTACTGCTAATATCCCAAGAATGTTGGGAAGTCCTGATTGGAAGCAACGTCATGCTGCTCTTATGGCCATTAGTGCAATTGGCGAAGGTTGTCACAAACATATGGAAGCAATGTTGCCACAAATTATGGATGGCGTTCCTGGAGTGATGGAAGGCGTTTTACGTTATTTACAAGACCCACATCCAAGAGTAAGTTAAAGAGTTCTGTTTAGATGTTGGGTTTCTTTGAATATATGTTTTTTACTCTTAAAATTTTAAAGGTTCGTTATGCTGCTTGTAATGCTATTGGTCAGATGTCTACAGACTTTGCACCAGTTTTTGAAAAAAATTCCATGATAGAGTAGTGCCAGGATTACTCATGTTATTGGATGATAATGCCAACCCAAGAGTGCAAGCACATGCAGGTAATTATTCTTCTCATCATACCGACAGTGCTCTATTCTGATAATTTATTTCATTGGTAAAAGTTTATTCCAACAAATATTAACAGTAAGGCTACAACTACGATACCATATATAAGCGTCAAGCTGAGAGCGGAAAGTATAAGAGTGTTATGCCGTTAAGAAAGGTTATGCTAACATAAAGATCAGAGGCAACAAATCTTTATGTTAGCATAGTGCTCTCAACATTGTCCTCTTTCCGATCGCCGCTTACCTCTTGTTGTCATAGCCAGCCCCCAATCACACTTTAGAATCTTAAATACAAAAATTTTAAAAGCTTTCTTAAAAGTATATTAGTTCATTTGTAAACTTTAGATTTTATTTTTCCATTATTGTTTATTAGTGGATTTATATTATCCATGGTAATAAAAACTTGTAGCATTATTGAGCATCTTAGTGGGTGCCTTTTTGTTGTGATGAAGCATTATTTATTATGTTTTAAATTAATGTTATTAAAATATTAATTTTTAATTAGTTAATAGTTACTTTTCAATGGTTGTATAATATATTCCCAAGTTATAGAACTTTTAAAATATAGTTCTGGTTAGAAGTTAGAAGGACCAAAAAACTGACCTAAAACCCAACATATATTTCTAGGTGCTGCATTAGTCAACTTTGCTGAAGATTGTCCTAAGCATATTCTGAGTGGATATTTAGAGCCACTTATGGCCAAACTAGAAGGTATCCTTACTTCTAAAGTTAAAGAATTGGTTGAAAAAGGTACCAAATTAGTTTTGGAACAAGTTGTTACCACGATTGCCAGTGTAGCTGATACAGCTGAGAATGAATTTATTGCTTTTTATGATCGATTAATGCCATGTTTGAAGTACATCATTGAAAATGCTAATAAGGAAGAATATAAATTACTTAGAGGTATTTAAACAATATTACTCATAATAATATCAATAATTGACCATTATATATGGTCCATATGTAATAAGATTAAAATACTTAGGCAAAAATGTAAAACATATATTTTCGTAAAAATTGTAGATTTAAGAAGCTTTTCTAAACGTAAAGTTTTGAATATTATTAAAATTAGTTAAGTAACAATTGGGATTTTGTTTTCTTTTGGTCTATGGGTGGTGTGTTGGGGATATTGTTTGCATTTTGTAGACAGATTGCAACATTTGCACATAAGGGTGTTCAATCATCTAAGTGTTGTGTTGCAATTTATCGATAAAATTATCTTAGTATTTACCTAAATATATGTCTTATGATTAGTAATCGCTTCTTGTAAATTAGATAATTAACTTTAATTACTGTAATTATTAATATATTAATGCTGCAGATAATAAATAAATAAATAAAAATAAGAATAAAATACAATATATTAAATTATTATTTTTTTTTAAGGAAAAGCAATTGAATGTGTTACCCTGATAGGAATAGCTGTAGGGCCAGAAAAATTCAGTGCCGATGCTACTCAGGTTATGGATATGCTGTTGAAGACCTATGGAAATGGTATTGAATTACCTGATGACGATCCTCAGACTAGTTACCTAATATCAGCTTGGTCGCGAATTTGCAAGGTGAGGTGAAAGTAATTTTTTCATAACACTTGTTAAGTTATGAAACCAATGTGTAAAATACCAAAAAGATTTTTCTTTGCAAATTTTATAATAGTATAACATTTGTCTAATTATCAAGTAACTAGCTCCCTAATTTGACTTTTTACTATGGGAGTTTTTTTAGGTCTTTTGTATAAGTCTTCTGTTAAAAAAAAACAGGATTGGATGTATGAGGGGCAGCCATCTTTTTTACTGGAGACCTTTAGAAAAAATAACATAACCAGAATAGAGATATGGAGCCAGGTGAATAAAGCTAAGCAAATTCTTTTCTATAGTAATAGCATTTTCTTAACTCTATTCACCTGGGCCATGCTGCCTTTAGAAAACTTAAGACCCTCTAATAAATAAAAAATATGTTTTAAAGAATTTAACAACCTCATTAATCAATCTCAAAAATAGGAGGAGGTTATATGTTCGACGCCTGTTTTTTTTCTAATTTTGTCACTCATATGTACATATATATTGGTTGTAAAGAAAGATTGTAAGGAAAAAAAAGAGAATTTTATAATTACATTTTGGATGACATGGAAATCAGCAGTAAACAAGAGAACACAGTTAAAATTATGTAGTAGCATGATTTTTTCAGGCCCCTTAGATCTCTCTCAGGACTTCTATATTCCTTCAAAAAAGTTTTATGCTTTGGTTGACATAGTACTAACCAATACATATGAATTTAAGGCAATAGAATTTAAATTTTTTTTTTTCACTGCTAACCTGAGAAATTGCTACTATTTACTCCATTCCCTTAACGAGAATTAATATTTCTCACCCTAGGTAAATAATGATAATAAAAAAACACCTAGGTAAATAATGATAATAAAAAAATAATGGTAAATAATGAGAACAATTCTCATATCAAAATTTGACACATGCCTAATTTTTACATAAATAATGCCAATCTGATTAGAAACACGCTCCAGTCTACTTGATATTCCAAAACGTTCAACAAATTGTTAGGAAATTACTAATGCCAAAATTAAAATTGTTAATATATCAATGTTAGCAGTAAAAAACGTACCCACAATATATCCCTTGGCGCTACGTGCCTCAGTATATAAAAATGCTGGGTTAATAATAGCTCACTTCTCACCCTACGTATATAATGTACTATTTTTACTTATCCATTTAATTAAACAAATATTGGGAGCTTTTAGAGGGGTCAAATCTTGATTAATTTTATGTAAGTTTCTTCTGAAGCAAAAGCAAAAACCCTTAGGTTCCATCTAAAAGAGATGGCCTAACCGATTATAAATCCTTTTTGATCAAAAGTGTTTTTTAACCTGAACAGCAAGAAGACTTAATTTACTAGACGCTATTTTCGTGTTTCCTTAAAATAAATTAAAATATGTACAGGGTAGCTCGAATTCGACGCTCATCATTGGGATTTCGGAAACCGTAAGAGATACAGGATCGGTTAAATGAAGGCAAAGTTGCGCAATTTGATGCTCAATAAAATGCCGTTTTGCGTTTTAAAAAATTCCGAGTACTTCCGAAGATATTCGAAAAAAAACGGAATTTTCAATTTTGGTTTTTATTGTTTCCTGGCTATATTTGTTAAGATAACTTAAAATGAAGAACACGTTTTCATGGCCACTTTTTCTGCTCTATAATTCAGTGTGATTAAATATTTAATCTGACGTTTCGGCTTCTGGCGACCATCATCAACTTAATTTTTTTAAATACGGACCTGATATTTTTTTCAATTTAATTAAATCCTTTCATCATTCTTAAAACACTATATATCGTCACTTTGATATTTGCCGACGTTTCGTACAGAAAATTCCATCACTCAGAATATTGCATATTTATTTAACCATAATAGGGCCCTGAACTACGTTTTTAGGTAAAAAGGTAAAAAAAAGAATAAACTTATTACATATTCATAATCGTTTTATTGCAACTCATTGATATCTAACAGCGGAAATTACTTTATTAACAGAAACTAACCAGCAGGTACGAATTCAAGAGAGAACTTCATTTAATGTATGGATTGGTATGTGGAGGAACAAAATAATTGGACCTTTCGTTTACGAAGGGACCTTAATTTCAGAACGATATCAAAATTTGATTAGGAATGATGTCTTAGACGCCCTAGATAATCAACGTTTGGCAGTATTTCAAGAAATATGGTGGCAGCAAGACGGAGTTTCTGCCCACAATGGAAGGGAAGTAGCTCAATTCCTTTACCATATATTTCCTAATAAATGGTTTTGCAAGATGGCCCGCTAGGAGCCCAGATCTTAGTCTCCTAGAATATTTCCTTTGGGGATATCTTAAGGACCGTTTATTTAAAAATGCACCTCATGACCTTTAAGTACTACGACAAAATTTGATAAGGGAAGTCGCTGCCATTCCTGCTAGAACAATTAATCGAGCTGTATTAAAAATACAAAGCAAAGCAAGAAAATGCATCGAGGCGGTAGGTTATCTCTTTGAACACTTATAATAGTGATTAAATTATGTTTATTTTTAATATGGGCATCAAGATAGTATTACAAATTGTTTATGTAAGCTGATTTGTTGTCTACCTTTTGTTTCTTATGTCTAATATTCATGAAATTTTCGGTTAATAAAGTAATTTCCGCTGTTAGATATCAATAAGTTGCAATAAAAAGATTAAGAATATGTAATAAGTTTATTCTTTTTTTTTACCTTTTTACCTAAAAACGTAGTTCAGGGCCGTATTATGGTTAAATAAATATGCAATATTCTGAGGATGGAATTTTCTGTACGAAACGTCGGCAAATATCAAAGTGGCGATATATAGTGTTTTAAGAATGATGAAAGGATTTAATTAAATTGAAAAAATATCAGGTCCGTATTTAAAAAAATTAAGTTGATGATGGTCGCCAGAAGCCGAAACGTCAGATTAAATATTTAATCACACTGAATTATAGAGCAGAAAAAGTGGCCATGAAAACGTGTTCTTCATTTTAAGTTATCTTAACAAATATAGCCAGGAAACAATAAAAACCAAAATTGAAAATTCCGTTTTTTCGAATATCTTCGGAAGTACTCGGAATTTTTTAAAACGCAAAACGGCATTTTATTGAGCATCAAATTGCGCAACTTTGCCTTCATTTAACCGATCCTGTATCTCTTACGGTTTCCGAAATCCCAATGATGAGCGTCGAATTCGAGCTACCCTGTACATATTTTAATTTATTTTAAGGAAACACGAAAATAGCGTCTAGTAAATTAAGTCTTCTTGCTGTTCAGGTTAAAAAAACACTTTTGATCAAAAAGGATTTATAATCGGTTAGGCCATCTCTTTTAGTTGGAACCTAAGGGTTTTTGCTTTTGCTTCAGAAGAAACTTACATAAAATTAATCAAGATTTGACCCCTCTAAAAGCTCCCAATATTTGTTTAATTAAATGGATAAGTAAAAATAGTACATTATATACGTAGGGTGAGAAGTGAGCTATTATTAACCCAGCATTTTTATATACTGAGGCACGTAGCGCCAAGGGATATATTGTGGGTACGTTTTTTACTGCTAACATTGATATATTAACAATTTTAATTTTGGCATTAGTAATTTCCTAACAATTTGTTGAACGTTTTGGAATATCAAGTAGACTGGAGCGTGTTTCTAATCAGATTGGCATTATTTATGTAAAAATTAGGCATGTGTCAAATTTTGATATGAGAATTGTTCTCATTATTTACCATTATTTTTTATTATCATTATTTACCTAGGTGTTTTTTTATTATCATTATTTACCTAGGGTGAGAAATATTAATTCTCGTTAAGGGAATGGAGTAAATAGTAGCAATTTCTCAGGTTAGCAGTGAAAAAAAAAAATTAAATTCTATTGCCTTAAATTCATATGTATTGGTTAGTACTATGTCAACCAAAGCATAAAACTTTTTTGAAGGAATATAGAAGTCCTGAGAGAGATCTAAGGGGCCTGAAAAAATCATGCTACTACATAATTTTAACTGTGTTCTCTTGTTTACTGCTGATTTCCATGTCATCCAAAATGTAATTATAAAATTCTCTTTTTTTTTCCTTACAATCTTTCTTTACAAACCGGGGGAGGAGGCGGTGGTGGTGGCCACGGAGGTGGTTGGGATAGGAAATAAGTCACCTCAGATTTTCTTTAAATGAACTTTTAAGCCGGTATCTTAATGTCACTGAAAGAAATGAAACCACCACTATACTTTTATATTATATAGAATCTTTAAATTGCTCAAGATATTTCATTTCTTAAATCTAGTCTACAGCTATACTATATAAAAACTAGTTGTCACAAGTTTTAACCTAAGAAACAATGATACCATGGCCAAGTTTTTTAATGCCATATTTAAATTGTAATAGTTATAACATTTTGTAAAAAGAAACTACTTTTAGGGTAGCGTAAATTTAAATCTCCTCCAATTTTAGTCCTTAAGCCGCGTCCAGACTTGCAACAATTCGCAGTGCCGTTTCATGCCGCATACCCCGCCACATAGCGCGGACTTGGACGTGGACGGAATTCACGTCGTTTCAAGGGCTTGGCGAATGATTCGCCGGTGATTCAAGACTTGTCGGTTTTTAGCGCCAAAGGAGCGCGCAAACAGGTTGGTTAGTTTGGACGGATGTTTGGCGAATTGTTGCAAGTCTGGACGCGGCTTTAGAAACCATTTTTTTTTATAGAAATGGCGATTAACGTTGTAAATATAACAGGTAAAATGGTGCAACTGGTCCTTCCCGTTCTAAAGAATAAGTCTTATCCTGGTTTATACTTTTTTAACACCTCTTCAAATATTATGTATTTCTTTTATATCGATTTATTTTTATACATTTTAGTTTCTAGCGCTTTTCGGTTGTCTTTCTTATTCTATACTTTTAAGTTTTGGACATTTTTTATCTTTTTAGATTATTTAACAGAGCGATATTTCTTTAATTTTTGTTTTTTTTTAATTTTTCCGATATTTATCAATGCAATAAACTTAACCTAAATTTAATAATATGTACATATCGGCAAAACAAAGGATAACATGAATAACGCTATGTGAAATATCCTCTTTAGTCTGATGTTGCTTAAAGAACATTGTCACCTCCTATTTGTGATTATTTAAATAATTTGTAAATATTTTGTATGTATGTATGTGTTACTATTATGCAAGTTGTAAATATTATTTTTAAGTTTGTTATGTATTATAATTAGACAAATACATTATTTTCGTATAAAATTATTTTTTTACCCAGTAACCAAATTATTAATAACACTAATAAAAAAACCGTTTTTTGTTACACAAATTGAATTGTTATAGATTACATTAGGTTTTGTTGTTCCATACCATTTCGGTGCCTTAAAGGTGATTAAAAGGTCATGTAATTGATCATGTCTTTTTAATTTAATTTTTGTTCAAATATTTAAATATTTTTTTTATAAAGGGTTTATAACAATTTTTCTAATTTTAATCTTAGCTAATATGTATTTTTTAATTTTATTTTACAAAATGGAAGTACGGGGTGATTAATTTGGAGGTATTTTTAAAAAAATTCAAAACATTAAAAAATTAACTTTATTAAGTAATATTTATTATCATACGGAAGAACTATATCTTACATTTATTTTTAAAGATTATGGCTTTCCAATGTTGGCCTTAATTGCGCCTAGCATGATATGTTCTTAAGCTCCAATTCCCGAGCAAATGTTAAAACTTTGCGGATCCATGTTTATTGAACTTAACTGCCCCTTAGATTTTCTTAACAACATTCTCTAACACCCTGTATGCTTAAAAAATTTCATTCAAATGCATTATAAGAGATAGGGTTATCTCATAGATAAACTACATTTGGATCCGCAGTGGCAAGAAGCATTTTTCGGATTTTTACGCCCTCGCGCAGTAAACAAATGGACGGGTGGACGAACATGCGCACTTAAAAGCCGTGGCAAAATACAAACACCGGCACCCCGTACCCTTCGTCCGCGGTCTGACCTTAACGCTCATTAGCTACCGTACTTCAAACAGAAAACCAGGACGCCGTCGACAAATTTTTCCGATAATGCGAATAAGCTGTTTGGCGCCAGGTGCGTTTACCCTCGATTCTCTCGCACACAAACCCGTTTTTCACTTACGAAATGTAACTTTGGTTTCGCGCAGGTAATAACATTGGAAATCCTTTGAGATCAGTGGGTTATCTACTTCTTGTGTTATTCTCGGGGACTCTGTATAATTCCGAAAAATATCTGCAAATTACTAAAGACTGGTTGATGCTGGCGCAAAACTACCACGGATTCGTCTTCAGAAGGTAAAAATACAACAAAAATGTATATCCCATGTCTGGGTCAGTAATTTATTCCTCATAAAAAAATATTGCCAAAAAAGATTCAAAAATACGAAAAGAAAACATTGTGGCCAGAATTTGCACAAAAACCCAAAGTAATGAAAAGGAAAAGAAGGAAACAAGAATGAAAAGATTATCAAAACAACACTACTTTATAAAAAAAAAGAATCCAACCCAGAGATGTGATATAACGATTTCGTTGTATTTTTGCCATCTGAACACGAGTCCGTAGTCAGTTTAGCTCTATTATCCTTTATTTTTAACAAAATTTCTGAAAGAAATCGTCAAAATTGTATTTTTTTTTTTTTCGTTTTCTTAAGTTAAATTGTGACCTTAAATCTTAATTCTAACCCCGAATTCTTATCTATTTAGGGAGCAAAAAAATGTATCTTATAATATTATTATTTAATATATTTAAAATTCCAATTTCAAATCCAATTCTTGTTGTTCAACACTTTTTTCTTATTTGTAAGGTGCGATGTTTTTTAAACTCAAGAGTGACCCAGATCCCATAACTTTATTTCTAAAATTAATTATTTGTAAAAAATAATAGGTAGCCTAACTCGCGCTCTCAGATCATTATAATGGAGTTGCATTCTGTACACTAGCTCAGATTTTATGGACTTACCGAAATTTTAAACAGAAGCGAAAGCCTAACGCATCTAATTCTAAACCTGGGCCCGGTAATTTGTACAGCCTTCAATGCCCTCTCGTCGGGCCTGGGTACGACAAGAAGTATGTTTTTTTAATATTATATCATCAATAAAAGATCGTTTTAAAAGCTTTAAAAACTACTTATTTTATATATCTATCTTTATTACTTTCTGAAATATGAAAATCCAAATCTGAAAAGTAAGTGTAAATTTAAATTAGGTATACTAGGGCGTTTTAGCCTATTAAAAACTATTTTTAAGGACATATTTCCAAAACCATTAAAAATAGACATACTAAATATGGTATTTTTGTAAGCTGCTTCAAACAATATTTTTAATGCTTAATTAATATACAGGGTGTTCCATTTAAGAAATCATGCTTTTTGTCGTACTCTGTATATCTTAGAAGATAAAAGCAATCTAAAGAGACATACGTTCCCTGTATATCCTAAGAGATAATAAATATCCTATTACTAATTTAGAACCTTTAAAGTCAACCCTACAAACTGATATTAGAGACAAAAAGCAACACCATAAATACGCACACTTATACCTATCCGTATACGCAACAAGAGACAATACGTCAGATCAAAAAGAATAAAAGCACAGCTTACTAGCATACTTACGTATCTGGGACTGGTATACGGGTATGGAAATTTGGTAGACGAGGGTTTTTGGGGCGCTAATCACGAGTTTTTTTGGAAACGTTTCGTTCTCGAGATATTCATCATCAAAGTTAAAATTCAATTCTTAGTTTCACTCTATTCCGCCTTCTTTTTGCACAAAATTCTTGATATAACACTTAACAGGCACACAATATTATATAAATCATTATAATATAAACATCTTAAAAAGAAAACTTTTTTTTTAGTTATTTTACACGTTTTTTTCATTAAATTCCAAATCTTTTATCCCTAAAACGCTGCAACCATGCATACACCTATGTGTATAATGGTTTCAGACATGGCGACTTGATTTAAAGCAAACGTTTTATATTAATAAAGAAAGGCTAAAAACCAATAAGAAAAACGTGTTTTAAAAAGGGTTTTTATAGTTAAATAAAATATTGTGTGCTAATTTAGTATTACATCAGTTACTTAGTGCAAAAAAGGGAATTATAGTAAATATAAGAACAGTTTGACCATGATGACGAATATCTCAAGATCGAAACGTTTCCGAAAAAAATTAGATTCGTGATCAGCGGCCCAAAAACCACCGTATACCAAATTTCGTCAAAATCGGAGTTGCCGCAACTTTGTAGACAATTACCTAATTATGTTTCTTGGATATATACACATATTTAAATATTTTCTTTTAAGTTTGTACTCGTCTTCCATAGAAGTCCCTAAAAATTAAACCGGTTTAGATATTGGGTATTTTTTTGTCTTGTATAATTTAGTATACGAGAGTGCTTTGAAGCACTAATCTCAACTTGAATGCCGTTTTTGCAGGACCCTCTTTGACTTAAGTTTAAAACTGCACGATATTTTTTGCGTTATTATCTTTCTTCTTAAAACTACTTTGGCACAACAAAACTAAATCAATTGGTATTTGGTTTATTTTATCATAAAACCAATTAGTTTTGGTGTAACTAGTTTAACTAAATCTCAATTTATCGAGGATCAAATCTCAATTTATAAACTGTTATTTCACTTCCGCTGCCGTACCTAGCAGTTTTCGTTCAGTTAAACTTGGCGTGTTGTGCCATTTGTAAACGCCATTCCCTCATTTGACTTGACCAACTTATCACCTTTGCCTTTAGTCGTTTGCAAACGTCCGTAATCTTAGAAAATTTTATGTTGAAAATTTTTGGGGTTAGGGACAAACTGACCTCATATTTGCAATCAAAACACCACTGAAAAACACGAAGACTCGCTAAGCACAAATGTCCTTTGATTTGTGCTTAGCGAGAATACCAAATGACTAATAACGGTCGACCGTAGATGAGAGGTTGGTTTTTGGGCGGCCGACGGCGTCAATTTTACGTGGATTTTACAATCGGAAAATCCCAAATTATCAATTATATTCATCAATTTTAGGCGAAAAACCAATTCCAAAACGGTATTTAACAATCGGTTATGATGACGTTTAAACAATGTATTATATGTCAAAGTTGTCACCAATTATTACCGCGGTTATAATTGGTTGAACGCCTAAAATTAATAATTATAACAATTATAATAAGTGTGACCCTGTTGCTATGTAGGTAAACATTTTCAGTGTTGCAATCACTATATTTATTAAAATACTGCAAATTTTGTCAATGTTGCCAACACTATATTGGATTTTAATTGAAAAACACTAACTTTTATGAGAACTGCGCATGTGCAAAGGTGTACAGCAACTCTCCCAGTGTGGGGTCAAAAATTCGTGCGCAGGTTTATTGAAAATATATGGGAAACATTTTCTATTAGCTATGCGTTTTATTTTTCAGATCACTGATCGTAATATATAATTCTTTATTATTGTATTGTAACCTAACAGGTTTCAAACAGACGCCTAACAGTTTTTTATGAACGGTTTTTTTCGTGACTTTACTGTGGTTCAACTGCTCTTTTTAACTTTTAGCATTTAACTTACTTGTCAATTAATCAATTATTCAAATGTTATGGTTATAAATCTTCTTCTTTTCTTATTTTGACAAACCAAAGTCGGGATACGTTACTGATCGCGATACAGATACGTTTGCCGTATTAATAAGTATCGCTTCTGCGCAAGAGCAATACGATACGGATAGGAATACTTGATGGTTTTTAAAACTGGAAAGTGTGTCTAGAATAAACAAATTAGAGCTTGATAAAGCATTTTAGGTACATTAAAAGATTATTGTAAATTCGCTCAATGTCTTTATTTTTATTTGTTTTATACTATAAAAAATAAAGAAGTTTAGTAGGGAAGGGAAATTAATAACTTGACACCCAGTACATAAATCGCAATAAATATCATAGGATACGTATCCATAGTAAATAATATACAAACTAAAACCAGGGCACAAAAGATGTTACATTATTATTAGTTAACAAAAATAATGCCATGTTTCTTGTAAGCTCATAAAAAATGTATAGTGCTATCACCATCTTTTTAGCTATGCACAGAGGAATACTTTACTTTGAACAATACAGTCATGATCTACCTACTAATAAATGCGCAAAACATTGTTTTAAATATGTATATCCGTTTATCTCACAAGATGGTATTATTATTATTATTATTCATCCCATGTTGTTTGATACTCGAAATAAGACAACATTTAACCATAAATAGTACAAAGAAGAAGAAAATACAAAATTATAGATTTAAATTTAAAAGTTTTACTTAAAAAATATTTTAAAGATCATAATTTTATTATGAGAAAAAGATATAAATGCCTATTAATTAAGGAAAAAAGTTCTAGATTTTAGCTTGAGGTTGTGTTGTCTCGCAACGCGAAGCGCAGCCATTTTCTAAAACATTTAATGAGTTATGCAACCGGATACATGCCACTCATTCGAAAGAAAAGTGACACAACTTAAAAAATGCATAAAGTATTTTGTTAAATTATCTCCAAAAATTCTTACTTGCTACTAACACAAATAAAAAAGTTACTTATTCATGTTCTTTGTTTATAATTTATAAATCTTTAATTTAAATTTTTTTTTTTTTGGTTTTTTAATTACGACACTTTTTCAGGATAAGCGATGTGTTTAAAGTAAGGATATGCAAAAGATATTTAGTATTAACGTGTATATTACGACCTAAAAAATTATAACAGAAAGCTTTTGGCTAGTTTTTCACATTTGTCAAGCTTTTTGTTTAAATTAAATAAATAATAGTTTAAAAAACTAAAAAACACGCTTTTATATGCAACCGAACTAAAAATTAGAAAATAATTTTTCATTAAAAAAATATTGTCACTTCAGAGTAAAAAGCGTGGGGTGCTTAATATATTAAATGTTATAATTATTATATTTGCCAATATCTATGAGGGAAAAGTTATGAAAAAATAGGTAAAATGCACCCCACGCTTTTTACTCTGAAGTGACAATATTTTTTTAATGAAAAATTATTTTCTAATTTTTAGTTCGGTTGCATATAAAAGCGTGTTTTTTAGTTTTTTAAACTATTATTTATTTTTCATTTTTAGTTCGATATGCATGTATGTATGTATGTATGTAAAAATGCTCCAGTTTATTCACTAAAAATTCCTTCGCCATTTTGTCAAGAGTAGCTAAAGTTCCTGAGAAAAGTTTGGGATGTTGCCAAAAGATGGCAACACAGGTGTTGTTTTTATAATATAAAGGAATTTTTTTATCCTGGCGATTCTAACCAGGATAACGGGATACTGTTTGCAGATTATTGCATTGTCATAGGTCCTTAATACGTGTGCAAAGTTTCAAAGAAATCGAATAGCTGGAAGTTGGTAAAAATTAGGCTCAAAGATTCCGTTACATAGATAGATAGATAGATGGATAGTTACAACCCAAGTTAATAAAAGCGTGTTAAAAAAGGTACACAACTTCTTGGATTGCAATGCATTAGTTTAAAATAAATATTAAAATTACAAATAAATAGTGGCACATCATACTTTTATAAAATATGATTAAGTGATATTAAGGTAGACTAGTAGACTGAAAAAAAAAGAATCAGACGCCGTATTTAAATATTATTTTAACAAATTTGGATTTATTAGGTTAGGCTATTTTTTCAATTTAAAAAAATGCTTTTATTACTTCTTTATTTTTCTGAAGTGGTTTTAAGGCGACAATAAAATTTAAGCTTTTGATATAGTGTAAAATTTTACTTAAAGATTAACAAAAAAATGGCGTTAAAACATCTTGTGTCACAAAGTATATATTTTTTTAAATATTGTCTATAGGACTTTACTTAAAAAACCACCTAAATAATAATGTTCCTTTGAATGTAATATTTTGTCTTTTAAATTTGTCCGTTAAAATTAAATTTTAATTTTAGTGACACATAAACTAAAAAAGTAATGGCAGAATGTATGGTAACTAAATCTTTTAGCTTGTGTTTACTAATACATTGCATAAATACACATTTAATTACATTTTATTAGGCTTTGGAACAAAACAATAATTTAAGGTGCAAAAAGAAAAGTCGAACTATAAAAAAATAGTTTTTAACTTTACACTACTTTATCTTTATAATAATAGAGGAACTGCAGCATATTTGTAACACAAGTTTGTTTTTTTAGAATAAAATTAAATAAAAAGAGATGGCTTTATAAAAATACATTTCTTAGTTGAAAAACTATTAAACTTTCATATTTATCAATATTAAATAAAACAAAAGCCAGACACCTTTAAAAAACAAAAAGAACCACAAACTAGCAATTATGTCAATTGACTTAAAGTGCAGGTATATTGGAATATAGTATTCCAAATAATATTCAAATTTTTTAAACATACCGCTGACACTTTATCTTGAAAACTAATACGTTTCAGTATCGGCCATTTCTTCCATCTATTTCTCTTTTGTATTCCATGTGTACCATCTTAAATTCATCATACCAAAAAAAAAACATACAACCTTTAGTATTCCAAATTAACAACATACCATCCTAACCTAAAATGGCACTTGAAATTTTCATTTCTAGAAATATTTCCAAATTAAAGTTAAATCACAAACTAACAAGGCCCCTTTACAGTTTAAATAATTGCACTAAATATTTTAAGTATTGCAATACATAATATAATGGGTTGCATCCAATCATCTGAAAAATAAAACGGATAGCTAATAGAAAATGTTCCCCATATATTTTCAATAGACCTGCTCACGAATTTTTGACCCCACACTGGAAGAGTTGCTGTACACCTTTGCACATGCGCAGTTCTCATAAAAGTTAGTGTTTTTCAATTAAAATCCAATATAGTGTTGGCAACATTGACAAAATTTGCAGTATTTTAATAAATATAGTGGTTGCAACACTGAAAATGTTTACCTACATAGGAACAGGGCCACACTCATTATAATTATCAATTTTAGGCGTTCAACCAATTATAACCGCTGTAATAATTGGTGACAACTTTCACATATAATACATTGTTTAAACGTCAACATAACCGATTGGTAAATACCGTTTTAGAATTGGGTCTTCGCCTAAAATTGATGAATATAATTGATAATTTGGGATTTTCCGATTGTAAAATCCAGGTAAAATTGACGCCGCCGGCCGCCCAAAAACCAACCTCTCATCTACGGTCGACTGTTATTATTCATTTGGTATTCTCGCTAAGCACAAATGAAAGGACATTTGTGCTTAGCGAGTCTTCGTGTTTTTCAGTGGTGTTTTTAACTTTCGTTTATTTTAGTTTTGATGAACCAAAACTAAATAATGAGTAATTGTATAGTGTTGGTTTGCAGAAATTGGAAGGTTTTTCTTGTGGTTTTTATTGCAAATATGAGGTCAGTTTGTCCCTAACCCCAAAAATTTTAAGCATAAAATTTTCTAAGATCACGAACGTTTGCAAACGACCAAAGGCAAAGGTGATAACTTGGTCAAGTCAAATGAGGGAACGGCGTTTACAAATGACACAACACGCCAAGTTTAACTGAACGAAAACTGCTACGGCAGCGGAAGTGAAATAACAGTTTATAAATTGAGATTTAGTCCTCAAACTAATTACACCAAAACGAATTGGTTTTATGATAAAATAAACCAAATACCAATTTATTTAGTTTTGTTGTGTCAAAGTAGTTTTAAGAAGAAAGATAATAACGCAAAAATATCGTGCAGTTTTAAGGTCCAGCAAAAACGGAATTCAAGTTGAAATTAGTGCTTCAAAGCACTCTCGTATACTAAATTATATAAGATAAAAGAAAGTACCCAATATCTAAACCGGTTTAATTTTTAGGGACTTCTATGGAAGACGAGTACAAACTTAAAATAAAATATTTAAATATGTGTATATATCCAAGAAACAAAATTAGGTAATTATCTAGAAAGCTGCGGTCACTCCGATTTTGACGAAATTTGGTGTACGGTGGTTTTTTGGGGCGCTGGTCACGAATCTATTTTTTTTTCGGAAACGTTTCGATCTTGAGATATTCGTCATTATGGTCAAACTGTTCTTATTTTTACTATAATTCCCTTTTTGCACCAAGTTACTGATGTAACACTAAATTAGCACACAATATTTTATTTAACTATAAAAACCCTTTTAAAACATGTTTTTCTTATTGGTTTTTAGCCTTTCTTTATTAATATAAAAAGTTTGCTTTAAATCAAATCGCCATGTCTGAAACCATTATACACATAGGTGTATGCATGGTTGCAGCGTTTTAGGGGTAAAAGATTTGGAATTTAATAAAAAACGTGTAAAATAACTAAAAAAGTTTTTTTTTAAGATGTTTATATAATATTGTGTGCCTGTTAATTGTTATATCAAGAATTTTGTGCAAAAAAGGGGAAATAGAGTGAAACTAAGAAATGAATTTCAACTTTGATGATGAATATCTCAAGAACGAAACGTTTCCAAAAAAAAAAACTCGTGATTAGCGCCCCAAAAAACACTCGTCTACCAAATTTCCAAACCCGGTCCTGTTGTTTATTTTCCGCTAGTCTGTAAATGTTTAGTGCGCATGCCCACAAGGGGACTGCGCAGTGCCCACGTAGGGGTTATTGTAATTTTTGCTGTATTTATCCTTATTATTTTTCAGATCAGTGGTTGCATCCCAAATAGATTTAAAATCTATATTCTTATCCGTTGGTGCTCAAGGAAAATAAACGTTTTAATAAGGAGCGCTCGATTCCATTTAAGCCTATGTTCCCTAAATTTTGTGACGTAACCTTTTCCCCTAACTCTTTGTTTACAATCGTACTGGAAGCTTTTTTCGCGGTTTTGGTGTTATTTTTTGCTTTTTAGTCATTGGACTATTACATATGTTTCGTTTTAACTGTTTATAGATAAATTAAGTAGTTATTAGTACTGCAGTTACAGAGCATTTTAAAATCTGTAAACAGGGGTCACTGACCTTTGATATTTTTTAAAGGAAATTTACGTTTAAGTCGTTATTAAGGGTAACATACTACTTTTTATGTTTTTTAAGTGATTTTATTTTATTTTATGCAAGTACTAGTTTATTTTGTCAGATAAAATAAATATTATGGCAAAAAGATGACGTCACAAACATAACCTATATTATCGGACCAATATAAAAAATCTAGCGCTCCTTATTAAAAAGTTTTTTGGTCGAAGCTGGTAACCGGAATCTTAAAATGGCGTCCTGTTTTAAATGCTTGTTGGCTTAATGTGTCTTACGACGTTATTCCAAAGTACGTGCAGTATCCCAAATATGCTGCAGTTCCTCTAATATAAAAACAGCATATTTTTTAAGGTTGAAAAAGAATATAGAATAAAAAGGGTTCTAAATAAATAGTTAATCAATATACAGACTAACTAAAAATGTATGTATATTAAATAAAAAAATCCTTCCTCATCTCAATACACTGTTTATTAAGTTTTTTAACCCCTTTAAGTGCATATTGAAAAATATGTAAAAGCTTCGTTTAAAGTTTGACGCTTAAGAGGTACGTAAGTGTGGAGTTTATGTAGGGACATAAAAGAAGGGTTAATAAATGGCTTTTTGGCGCTTAAGTACAATAGAGTCGCAGAACTTTTAAAGACACTTTAAAATTTTAGTTAAAGGCTAAAGATCGAGTAAGGACGTGCACTTTTTAAAATAGTCGAGGCAATGAAGCTGTAAAAAGGCAATTGTTAGTGTTCCCAGAAACAGCACCGATTTTGATATTTTTTTTTATCTTAAATATTTTTTTATGTTAAATCAGAGGAGGGTAATAGTAATTTTAATTTTATTAAAAATATAAGTTTTATTTATACCAAGTGCCCGGAAACTTTATCAAAGATCATCATGGTCAAATCGCTATCTAATTCTAAGGTTTTTTAGTATATGGAAGTCATTTTAAAAGTACTTACTTTGTCTTTACCAAGTATTATAATTATGAATTAAAAGTTGAATGTATTGACCAATATTTTTCGTATAAAATGTATTTTGCTTAAAAAATATATACAGGGATATTTTTGATTTGTAATATTCCTCTTAACACAGTATAGAATGCAAGAAAATAGGAAAATTATTAAAAGAACTGCTATTTCTTTCAATCAATGTTATTTTTAAAATAATCATATTCTTTGGAATTAATGTGGTCTCATGTTATTTTTTCCTACGACGAACGGTGTCGTGTTCTTCGTTTTTACTTTTTTACTTTAATTAAAAATTATAAGTACCCATTATTTTTTTATTAGGTTTAAATTGTAGTTATGTCAGTTTTTACTCTTTTTAATAGAAATAAGACAAAAACGAATTTTACATACATACACCATATAAGATTTTAGCGATTTTGCGATGCATTAAAACGGCTTTTATTTTTTTAAACGAAAACTGTTCGTCATACTTAAAAATATCAAGTTAAAATTAACTCCTAAGTAAATAAATATTTCAAAAATAATATTAATTCTAGAAAAAGCAGTGGCGTACTATTTTCTTCTTGAAAAAGTTCCATACAAATCTTGTTCGAAGGCCAAACTATAGGATTTTTGAGAAAATTTTGGACAAAATTAGATATCTTAATTAGAAAAATAGTCTCCAAATAAAAGTCATATGTGGTTATGTCTAATTAAAATCTGACCTTTCCAAAAAGTCTTATTTTGCTCTACAAGCATCAAAATACCTACCAAATATTACAAATGTTATCAAATCGAAAGCTGGCTTCAAAACCTTTTGAGCATTTAGAGATTTTTTCTCAACTATTTTTAGTCCTCCCGTTAGGGGTTAAAACTGGACTGGTTAACATTTTTTTTTAATATACAGGGTGTTGCAAAATGTTGAAAAAAATAAGGGCAGATTCTACTATTGAAAATATCAGAAAAGGATCTTAGACTTGTAAAAGATTTTTGTTTTAAATATCTTAAATATGTTTTACCCAATTTTGATATAATTTGGCAATAGTATTTATGTGATTATGGGGGTAATTTATCAC
This sequence comes from Listronotus bonariensis, assembly GCA_014170235.1. NCBI lineage: Eukaryota > Metazoa > Arthropoda > Insecta > Coleoptera > Curculionidae > Listronotus > Listronotus bonariensis. The sequence continues at coordinate 21,942 of JACEGR010000814.1, forward strand.
TAACTTAATTACGTTTCCAAGACTAGTGGCGTCTGGAGCAGCAACTAAAGGAATATTTCTAACAAAAAAATAGTACGCCACTGACTGTGTAAATGCGTGTAAAATTTGTGTCCTTTTTTAGATTAGGCAAATAAAAATACAGCTTTTATGTTTTTTAATTTTTTTCCGTATGTTGTTCAGTTAAAGAAAAACAAACATAAAATCAGCTTAATTTTATACTTTTAGACCATAACGGCAACGTTTTCCTTTAAAAATTTGGAGTTATTATTTTTTATTAGCAATTATGTAACAACAATAATAAATACTTATTTAAATAAGGTTTATTTTTAGTCTAACAATTTTTAACAAAACTCCTATTCTTTTAGTTTAGGAAATTTAATTAATTTATTAAGAACCAATTTTAGTACTTTTTTTTATAGGTTAGAATGCCGTCGTATTGTATTTTGCTAGGATAAATTAAAAATAAATTGCTTTTTTACTAATAATTTGTGTAAACATTATTAATATTTTGCTCCCGCAATGCCTTTCTTTAATTATGGTTTAAAAATAGGCAATTAAGTGGATTTAATTTTTTTCTTATAAACTAAACAACATACAAAAAGAAATTAAGAGACAAAAAAGGTTGTATTTTAATTGCTTAATCTAAGAAAAGCTCAAAAAGTTTACATGCATTTACACAGTCAGTGGCGTACCATTTTTTTATTAGAAATATTTCATCAATTGCTGGTCAAGACTCCACTGGACTTAGAAACGTAATTAAGTAAGAAAAATTACCTCCTAAATCCCATAAATACCATTGTTAAATTAAAGCAAAATTGGGTAAAATATTTTTAAGATATACAGTGTGTCCAAGAGAAGGATCCTAAGCATGGGAATCTCAGTACCTATTGGAGATACAGCTTAGGTTAAATTAGGAAAAGTTGTGTTTTAAAGCTTATTTACATGCTCTTTAAAAACTTGAAAAATTTTCATGGCCTGCTGAGATATTTGGCAAAAACCAAAATTTGACTTTATCGATTTTATTTTTTTCTGACTTTATTTGAAGAGATATAAAACAACTAATAACACTTTTTTATTGGCACTTTTTAGCTACTACATGATGGTATTTTTAGATTTTATACCCGATGTTTCGTTTTCAAGCCATCATCAACTTTATTTTTATATAAAAGTACACCCTGTATCTAATCCCATATTTTATTACAAATTCAACGATGTATCACATGTCATATTTTAATTTTTAGTTAGCAAATTGCTTTTTTCTATTTTTAAAGTTATTTTTAAGTAGTTTTTTAAAACATAAATTTTATTTTTTTTTATTTTCCATTGGTCCAACATAATCATATAATTAGTTTTAAAGATATACAGTGACAATTAAAGAGTTCGGCACATATGAAAAAAAAATTAAATTTCTGAAATAAAAAAAAAAATTCTGGCCATAATTTTTGCTCATCCAGTAACCTAAAACTAATTTATGGCATCCAGCGCATGTGCGTCGGATGGGGGTATAATTAATAAAAAGTAAATTAAAAAATTAAAAAGTTACGTTAGTTGGCATGATATCTAAAAAGTAATTTGAAAAAAGTATTTAGAATTTAATTTTAGGCCGACAAACGTAAAAAAAAATGTTAAACAAATTAAAAGAATTCCGTCAATATAAAAATACCAATAATTTTTAAAAAATAAGTTTTCTAATTATTAAGTAACGAACTGATTTACTGTATCGTAATTTTTATATTTTCTATACCGTACCTAAACGGTTACCAATAAGATATACAGGGTGGCACATTACAAACGCCTCGGTCTCAAAACAAAACATACAAAAACGGTAATATTTTTTTACGGGCATTTGTGGGTATTTTAAAAGCATAAATTAAAATTATAAGAAATTATACAGGGTGCTCCAAAAAAGATCCATATCAAACTTACGTTTTTAAAATGAATATATTAGTTTATTTTCTGATTGTAGGAATAAAAATAAGGTAGGTTTTATTAGCGATCCCTATGTCAAAAATAAAAGGTAGATATTTTGGATATTTAAAAATTATGATAAAAACTAAATTTTAATATATCCTATTTTACTTACCCTTGACTATGTATATTATGTTATATTGTTAGAGTATAAACTGGAAATTAAATGTAGGTGATGGCACAGTTTATATTCTAGCAATATAACATAATACAAAGTCAAGCGTAAGTAAAGTAGGATATATTAAAATTTTGTTTTTATCATGCTTTTTCCAAAAATTCAAAATATCTTTAAAACCTTTTATTTTTGGTATAGGGATTGCTAATAAAACTTACCTTTTTTATTCCTACAATCAAAAATGAGCTTATATACAAGGTGTTCCATTTAAAAAACATTAGTTTGATATGGAGCACCCTGTATAATACTTATAAGTCTTAAAATGCTTACTTTAGTTATTAATTAAGCAAAAATTAAGTTAATTCGATACTTTTGTAGTATTTAAATTAATACATTTAAGAACACTTATTTTAAGTTAAGGCTAAGGCTCTCTGCACATGGGTCGGTGAAACAGCGACGACGATGCGATTTAAATATCTGTATGCGTTATCGCGTGCTGAAGCAGAAATCGAAATTTATTAAAACTCGGCTTTCTTACAATAGTGTTTAGCGTTATTAATGTAAAAAAAAAAAAAATTTTAAAATAATAATTAAGCTAGGACTCTGCGACATATTAAACTGCACTTACTAACAAAATTATTACTCTGCTATTCCAAACACGGAAAAGGTTTTTGTCGTAACAGCAACTTTATTTTTTATTTACATGAGTCAAAGATATCTTTGTGTCTACGATATTCTTGTTTCTAACAGTATTTTTATTTTTCGTTTTTAAGCAAGTAGTCATTTAAAAAATATATTTACAATTAAAGTCGGTCTATATAAGGTCACGACATTCGGCCATATTGCTTTGACGTGTTATGACGTCACATCTCCCATTTTTCGGCCATGTTGTTCAGTGCCGGAGACATACAGTTTATTGTATTAGTAGAACAACCGTTTACAGAACAGTTTTTAATTATTATTAAGTTGTAAATTATTTTACTTTAAATAAAAAACATTTGGAATTACATCTTTCAACAAATATCACTTCCAAAACAATGCAAAATGAAATGCGCAAATTCTAGACGCGACTGGATTGATCATCAGCCTTGATTTTTTCCAGTCTTGCCAACTTTTCTCCGTGGAGTGCCCTTCCTTGCGTCCCCAACCTCGGACCACCTAAAAGTTAAGGATATGTCGTAACCTTATACATATAAACTAACCTTGATTTACAAAAACGTTTGTAATCAATAAAAATTTTATAACAAAACTTTTCTACACAATTATTTCTGCAAACTACAAACAACAAAAAATATATTATTTTAAATTATTTTTACTCCTTTTAAGCGTAGGCTGTTATTGCTAAGACAATTTTAAAAAGCATTAAACAATATTTGGCCAGTTGGTAAGGTGTTTTTTTTATAAAAAAAGTAAGCACACGGTCTATGTACACAGTCTTTGGGCTTTTTTTATTCGGCGGCAACGATTTTAAACTCTGTCTACTGCTAGTAGATAGGCAAAATTTTAAACCGTGATCAACACGTGCTTTTGCGTTTTCTGTACAGCCATTGGTTAAAAGTAGGGCTGCCAAAAACCGGAAAAAACAAAACCGCTTAACTGGTTTTCAAAACCGGTTTTAGCTAAATATCGGTTAAAACCGAATATTTAAAAACCGGTATTTAAAACCAAACGGTTTCTAAAACCGAAACACCGAAACCGGTTTTTGAAACCGAAAGCTGTTTTCTAAACCGATACACCAAAATCGGTTTTTAATACCGAAAAAGGCTTTTCTAAACCACAGTTAACAAAAAATCGAAAAGTACATACATTACATTACAATACATTTTTTAGGTAAACTGTTTACCACATTTTTTGGTAAACTATTTACCACATTTTTGAGACGCAACCATCGGCCCAGTTCTCGTCTGGCGTTTTGTTGAGATTTTATTTTATTAGATTAAAATAATTTCAACCGAGTTTATAGATTGAAACCTTTGTATTGTAATTAACTAAATATTAAATATTTCATTATTTTATTTCTTTTAAAGTAATAATAACTTTTATTATATTGTGTAAGAGCAGAATAGTTCTACATATTGTATAAAAGTTTTAATTTTCATAAAATGTTAAATAAACTTTTTAATTTTATTCTGGAGAAAAGCCAAATAATATTTTGTTTAAATTTAATCTCCCAGAAAACAAATAAAGCATAAGATAAGTCATTTTTTTTTATTTCTTTAAAAATTATCATTATGTTATCAATTATGTATCTTCTTTTGATTCACTGGCATTTTCTTCACATTTGTAATATAATGTAACTATCTGTAGTTTTTCATCTAACGAATAATTCATTTTAAACAAATTAGTATTAAAATCCAGCAATAGGTAAAAATTTTAATGACTTTGAAGTATTAGGTAATCTCCTGTATTACCTTTATTGTTTATTGATTTATTTAATTAAATAATATTAGCCAAAAAATATGACTCTTTAAGGGTCAGTAACCCATAAATAGTTAAAGACAGACATTTAGTACTTTCAATAAAAAATACTTAGAATTGAGCAAAGAATTCAAAAATATAGTTATAAATATAGTCAAACATTTAAAAATGCAACATTGATGGCGTAAGTCTTTTGTTTTTTAATACGATTTTTAATTTCCCGAGCCAAAATACATAGATTGGCTATCTTGAATTTATTAAAAACTATGGGGACAGTAAAAGAATATGCCATTTTTTCTCTTAAATAGAATACCCTGTACACCGACCCATGTGCGGAGAGCCTAAGTGCAAACAACACTTTATTTGTTAAATTAACAAATACATTTGCACATTTTTTTGTATGTTAATTCAATTCAACACGAACGAATTCATTTAAAAAAATGATCTAGTCAAACATTTAAGAATTGACTTTCATAGGGAGGTTAATTCAAACAATTTAATTTGCTTAGTCTGTATAGTAACAAAATTACTCTTTTAAAATAAAATTTATACAAGTTGGTATGAAATTCTGAAATTCTCCTGTGTATTAGGTAAATAGATATTTCACCCTACTTAAAATGCAAGCTTACACCCTGTAAGATCGTTATTCCAGGAAATTATCCCATTAAAGTGTTACAGCTTTGGCATCAGGTACACCCGACCTAACTCAATGCAGGATAGCTTGAAGATATTACCTTATTAAGGCAGCAGAACGATAATAAACATTTTATTAAACATTTTTAAAATATCTACTTTGGAAGATAATTACACTGGTCAACAAAATGTTAAGTTTTTAGTTAGGTACATAACTTCTTTTGTCATAATGTGAAGAAGACTTTAAAAAATCAATAATTCTAGATATGATTTATATTGGTTAGGCGTATTCATTTATTTAATGGTCCTTTTATTGGGTATACTCTAAAACCATGTCTAGAAGAATGGGACCGTTTCGGTCCTTGTCCCAGGGTATAGCGAAGTGACTCTGTTCAGCACTATTGACCCCTATGGACTGGCCGGTCGCCTGAAACAAAATAAAGAAAAATACACCACAAAAACCCAAAAATTCTAATTAAAAATCGACATTTCAAGATAAAATTAAGTTAAAGAATTAAAATAAAAAGTTCACTAATATTTAAATTAAAAATGTTCTAAATTTTAAGCTTTGTGAATATTCTAAAAATATTTTGATATTTGTGTCATGAGTGACTAAATAACTGGTGTATTTATTATTATACTTATTAATAAAATTTATAATACAAAAAAGGTGATAAGTTAGTTGATTTTTAGTTTTCTAAAGATACCTTAGCATCAAGCAAAGGTAGGGTCCGCGCGTTTAGTTAAAATGTTATTTATTTTTTAAAATCAAAACTTTAAAATGCCTTCTTTCTAGGTAACGATACAAAGCCCTCGAAACCGCGATTGAAAGAAAAAGATGTCGCGTGGATAATGATGACGTCGGTGGTTTCTTTACAAACGCGCGGACCCTAATCGAGTGCTATTTAATTTCAGTTAATTTAAATAACACTTGGTTACCTTTGCTTGATGCTGAGAAAACTAAAAAAATTAACTAACTCTATCACCTCATTTATATTATAGGTAATAAATACACCAGTTATTTATGTCACTCTTGACACAAATGTCAAAATGTTTTTAGAATATTCCTAACAAAAAGCAAAATTTTAAATATTCCGAATTTAATTTTTAAACTTAATTTTATCTTGATAACGGTGACAGATTTGCCACCAAAACGTTGATTATTATTTAGAATTTTAAGAGTTATTGGGGATTTTTCTTTATTTTGTTTCAGGCTACCGGGCAGTTCATAGGGGTCAATAAGGGATGAACAGGGTGAGCTCGGTATACCCGGGACCAGGACCGAAGCGGTCCCATTCTTCTAGATAGACTTTTGGCGTGTACCCAACAAAAAGCCATTAAATAACACATCAAGTAAAATTGCTATACTTGTTTATGAAAAAATTAACATCAATATTTCGTGCAGAGAGTATAAGAAAACGTTTGTTTACGGCTGTCTTAATATTTAGCTTTTAAAGCTGCGTACAGACAGATGTAATGTAGCCTGCAATGCAACATGCAACGCAACAAGATTCGCACGTTTAGACGGTGGCGCGAAATGCGCGCTGAAACGTTCATCGCGATCCATATAGGTTTCGGTTTTTACGCGAACACAAAGGCGTTGGATGTGAGTTCGCAGTGTACGTTTGGACGTGTTTGTTGCAAAAAAAAAAAATTAAAACAAAGTTAGCAGTGGAGATGGAAGAAAAAACTTTAATTATTTGAATGCTATAAAGATAAATCAAATTTGTGAAACCGTTTCTTTCATCAAATAGCTGAGTTTTCAACCAGCGTCAACATATTTTGGTATTCCGAGTTTTTTCAGCCAATTATTATGTTAAAATAAAAAAGTTCTTTCACTACAACGCCGTTGGTCTACAGGTTCGTTTTACATGCGGATAAGCCTATTCGCAAAAGAGGTTTTGTTGTTGCATTGGATGTTACGTGGCATGATGCGTTGCACGTTGCATTACACACGTCTGTACCCGGTTTAAAGTATTCTTTTTAGTGTCAAACAGTAAGCCCCAATATGTTTGGACTACAATTTTTTCAGTGTAAATAGACAAAATGATAATATTATATCCACTTACAATTTTGATTAAAAAGAGATTTTCTAAACATATTGCGAGTGCCCATATATTCAAATATATTCTCTAAATATTTTAAATTATTCCGGCAAATAGCTTCGGAGATATAAGCGTATTTTTATTTTATTTTTTTAATTAAATAAATAGGTTTCTCAATACTTTAAACACGTTTTTCTCGAAACGGTGTTTTCAAAGTCGGGGACCAAAATTTCTTCGAAATGGCTGGACCAATTGGCTTAAAATTTTTACACAATCTTATTACATATACTTTGGTCAGGTAATGATCGACGAAGTAAGGTTTTTGATAATAATTTTGATGTTTTAAGCCACTTTAAAGTGTAATTTTTCTCCTAAAAGGTTTTTTTCTTTGGGAAGCCGCCATTTTGTCAAAAATTAAAATTTTGACTATTTCTTTGATCATTGCCTGTATTTATCTATCCTTAAAATAAATTTTCGGGGTACTTAGCTTTTAAATTATTTGGACCTTAGATAGCTTGGTCAATGGCAGCCAACGTAGGTCTTCCAGTAGATCAGCTACAGAAAGAACGAAACAATATTTTAAAAAGCGAAATCTTAAGACATAAAATTCTTTATATTTACATGATTTTCTTGCATTTTTGTGATAAAAATGTTTCTTTACAAAAAAAAGCGTTTTTTTTCGGTTACAAGTGAATATAACACCTTAAAAATGAATTTTGTGTTTTATAAAATGTCAATGCTTTATAAGTAGTTGAAAGGTCATCAATCAAGTCTTTTAAATGGGAAATGTGTGCAACTTTAGCTTCAAAACAAGAATTGTGTTCAAGAAGAAGGAGGAATATAGTAAAAAATAAGGATTACTTGAATTTTTAAGTTTGTCCAGGTAAGTAAAAGAAAAATCTGTATAAAGGAGTAGAGTTATTTGATAAAAAAAATAAAGTCATAAACCAGCTCTAAAAAAGGAAAGTTTTTAAATGCAGTGTATAGTGTATCTACGTAAATCGGCGTCATAGAAAAATTTTTTTATTATTAATTTTACGAGAAATAGGTATTATTTATAAAAAGCTCTGTATAGTTCGAAATTCAAAAGACAAGCATTAGATAATAAATTGTATCAGTTATTTACAAGGTTTGGCCAAAAATAATAATTATTTAAAAAAGTTTCCCATTTGGTAAGAACTTCTGAAGACACGCTGTATAAAAAAAAAGCTTTTAGACAAAGAAAGAATAATGCTGGCTATATGGCTAGTTGTGGTAAATTGTATAAGACAATTTTGAAATAACTTTTAAAATTTACTGGGATAAAAACAGGAAACAATGTATAACGCACTAATGCACACACTTAAATTTTTACCATTATTGCAAAATAATAATATTTTTCTGCAAATAAATAAAGTTACATATGTCAACGTTATTTTTTATTTAATTTTTTCTATTTTTCAAAAATACTTAAGCAAAAATTACGTTTTTGGCCAAACCTCGTAGATAACTGATACAATCTAGTACCTGCTGGTCGCCATGTCTTTTATGTTTTAGACCATGCAGAACTTTTTATTATTATTTTCTTTTTAATTATAATCAAAAGGTTTTATATCTGTATAATAGTTTTTAGTTTTTTTCTTTTAAGATATTTGCTACGCACTCAGCCAGCGCTGGCCATTGTACGCAGATCCCATTTATAGGGGGATATCCTTTAGAGTGGCGGTACTTTGTCCAGGTCGATGCTATGTGCCAACTGTAGCATTCGTCCTAGGTCCAGTCCCGCAAAGTTAAGTGATTCGGATTCAATCTTGTAGGTTCCAAATCTGTCCTCTCGTGGACCCTCTAGACCCCTACATTCCATAATCACGTGAAAAGGGGTTTCATTTCCTGCACCACCTGCAGATGTAATCTGCTACTAGACCCAATCTGGCTAGCTGCTTTTTAGTATACCAGTGTCCAGATACCAGGCCTGTAATGGTCCTCAGCTGAGTTCTACTCATGCTCAGTAATCTGGATGCAAGGTCCTGAGAGGGACCCTTAAGCATTGCCCTGGTATGCATTATCTTTGTCTCCGATGACCACAGTTCCTTAAACTTTCTTTTGGTCCAATCCTTGGCCCAGCGCTTGAGGACCCCACCGGACATGCCGGGGGCAGGGTACTGCCAGGTTTGGGTTATTACTACCCGCTACCGCCAGTCTATCAGCTGCCTCATTTCCTTTGATACCAGTGTGTCCTGGTACCCATACCAGGTTGACCGTATTGGACTCTGCTAATGTATTGAGAGTCTCTATACAGTCTTTAACTAGCTTAGACTCAACTGTTACCCTATTCAGTAGTTGTAGGGTGGTTCTTGAGTCACTGCATATATATAGGTGTTTGCCTCTGTATTGCTTGTCCAAGATCCATCTGACACAAGCCCAGATTGCATACACCTCTGTTTGAACTACTGTTGAGTGATCGCCAAGGGCAAGGTCTAGCTCCATCCTTGGATTTTCACCCCACACACCAGCTCCAGCCCCACTCCTATTTTTAGCCCCATCTGTGTACCAGACAAATCCTTTAGGAGTGAGAATATCTTTCATATGATCCGTCCATTCTGTCCGGGATCTTTGTTTTATAATTTCTGTGGAAGTGGTAGATTCTCGGTATGACATCGGAGTCCTCAGGCCGTGAGATATCATTTCCTCCCACCTCCCTGAGTACCGCCGCATGACCATATACGATCTGTCTTTCCACCTGCCGCCTGATTTGAGTCTAAAAGCAGTTTTAATCGCTCCTTCTTTAGCTTTAATGTCAGGGGTTCTAAGCATTGTGGGAGTGGTACGGAATGCCCCCGTAATCCCCAAATACGCTAGTCTGAGCACCTTCTCCATTCTGCTTTTGTTAATGGTCTTGGTGGCTGCCGGTCACCACACGACCGATGCATAAGTAAGCTGTGGGATCATAATCGCAGAGTAGATCCAATTGACTACTCTCGGCTTAAGTCCCCAACTTTTACCTATCATCCGCTGGCACGCCCAGAGGCTATTTTTAGCCTTCTCTGTTTGTACACGGATGTGTTTATTCCAGCTAAGTTATTTGTCAAGGGTCACTCCCAGGTAACGAACCTGGTCCTTGAATGCAATATCCTCGCCTTGTATCTGAAGTGATTCAATAATCATCCTTCTCTTTTTGTGAATAGTACTATCTCCGCTTTCCCAGGGTTGACCCTCAGAGAGCGGAGACCACACCATTCGTCAACTAAGTTCAGTGCTTTTTGCATCTAACTCTTTAGGGTTGGAGCGTGATCACCTTGCCCTGCAATGCAGATATCATCAGCGAATCCCACCACCTTAACACCCATTTTTTCTAGCTGGGCCAGCAGGCTGTCTACTACGAGAAACCACAGCAGTGGTGATAAAACTCCCCCTGCGGGCATCCTCTGTCGACTTTTGCCTTGACGCTTGTCCCAGCTAGCGCGACTGTGACATTACTTGTCTTTAGCATGCTATGTATCCAGTCGACTAGAGTGTCGTTGACCCGGAATTCCTTAGCTGCTTTACATATGGCATCAAAGGAGGTATTATCAAAAGCCTCTTCAATGTTTTAAAACGCGCAAAGTAACCCTTTTTTCCTCCTTAACGCCTCTTCGATATCGCCGACAAGGGCGTGAAGGGTTGTTGCGGTGGATTTACTGGGTTGATACGCGTATTGAGATGGATGTAACTTTTTACCAGTAGTTAGCATCTCATCCCTTAGAAAACGATCTCTTTCCTTTTCCAACGTTTTAAGTAGGAAAGAGGTAAGACTGATCGGTCTAAATGCCTTGGCTGTGTCGTATGAGTTCTTCCCCGGCTTGGGTATGAAGACTACTCTCACTTCACGCCAGGCTTTGGGTGTGTATCTTAGTGCCACCATAGAGTAAGGAAATCCGTAGGTAGGTTACTTTATGGTGCCACACACGCTCTAAATACCCTGACCAGATGCCTCGTCAACTCGTCTCCCCCTTCAGATAGGAAAGCCGGGAAAACGCCATCCGTGCCAGGGCTATTGTATTTCTCAAAGGAGTTAACCGCCCAACGCACCTTGTTGAACGGAACAACCTTACAAGCCATCTTCCAATCAGACCTAGAGGGGGATGTTTACTTCCCTCTTCGGTCTGATTGTTGTCAGAATCAACCCTCTTGGATCCTGGAAAGTATATCTCTAAGAGATGATTCATTATTTGCTCGGGTTCCTCTAAAACTACCCCTTGAGGTGTCTTATTGAGTTCCCCAATTTTAATGTGTGGTCCTCCGGCGAATATTCTCCTGAATTTTGCAACCAAGGATAAATTCTCCAGTTCCCCACAGGAGTCTTGCCATGATTCCAATTTGGACTTTCGAACCAGACGCTTGCCTTTTGCTCGGCCTTGTACACAGTCCAGTGTTCAGTCCTTTTGTTTTTCATAGCCTTATTAAGTAGCTGTCTGGAGCTGGTTCTAAGTTTATTAAGCTCCCTGCTCCACCAAGCCACCTTTTTAGTTCCTCTATTTACCTTAATAGGTCAGGATTTTTCGTAAGACTGCCTGATAGCTAAGGAGATTCTTGTTACCTCCCTCTCTATCATCCTCTCCATCCTCAGATGACCCTCGGCACCCCCGAGCATACCTTCCGGGCTAGATTTATATTCCGCCCAGTCAGCCTCTCTAGGATTCCTGTAGGCTTCTTCCGACGAAGCGGTGGCAGTCTCTAAATCAAAAGTGATGCGGCGATGATCAGAAAGTGTATCCTCTCCTCCCACTCTTCAATGCCTCATCTTTTCATTGACTCTTTTTGTCGTTATTGTTATGTCCAATACCTCTAACTTCTTGATGTTACGAAGGTAGGTTTGGATCCTGTGTTAAGAATTTCTAGATTCCATGTAAAGAGGTATTCCAATAGGGCTTCCCCTCTTTCGTTTGTGTTTGTACTACCCCAGATGGTATTGTGCGCATTTGCATCGCAACCCACCACTAGGTCTAGCCCTTCTTTATTACAGAACTCGACCCCTCTCCTTAACTCCCTAGTGGGAGGGGCGTCAGTCGAGTCTCCAGGAAAGTAGGCAGAACAGACTATTAGTTTCCTCCGCCTTCCCTCCTCATTTACGAACACAGTGACCACTGTGAGATCTCTGGTGCACAGGCTATCCATGGCCAGGGCATCTATACCATTACCTATATATATATACAGGTTCTTGGTTCCTTTCCCTTGCCGTTATAGATAAGCCTGCCTCCTTTCGTGTTTAATCCTTTGACAACCCCCCGTACGGACCAAGATTCTTGGATGAGGGATATGTTTCTCTGCTCCACTGTCAGGTCTCTGCTATGTACCGCAGATGCCGCTTTGCAGTGTTGCAAGTTAATCTGGGAGAATCGAATGCACGATGATGCCATGATGCCAGCATCGCACACTCCTCTCCCCTGGATGGATAATAGGGATAGGGTGGAAAGTGGGGTTGGGGGGTTGGGATTATTGTTTTGGGTATGACCCTCGAGGTGATTAGATCCTTCACTTGGGACCATCTGTCTCCGAGTTTTTAATACCGCCCTTGCTGACTCCAACTTCGGTCAGCTTTTTTGCGATCCGGAGGGCTTGCCGCTCCTTTTCGTTGTCTCCACCTTTTGGGCGCTGCTCTAGGGGTTTTTCTGGCCTCTGAACAAGCTGGGTCTTCATCCTATTTGATGACTCCCCAGTCTGTACATCAGCCAGCCCCTTCGCCGCTGGCACTGGGACCGATTTCCCTCCCTCAGGTGGCTTCTGAATCTGGGCTGCCTCCGCAGCTGACGGCTTCGCGGCAGTCTCGTAAAATCGAGCCTGCCCCAAACCACAGTGCGGTTTCATCCCAATTCCCTTCAGCACCGTCAGGAGGAGTCGATTCCCAGAACCAGGTTGGTACTTTTGTCTGTTACCTTGCGGTCCCAGACTCTCCACAGGTTGGTCGCGAGACCAGGGTTTTATCGTCCCAACCTTTTCAGGATGGTATCAACGCTGTCCCTGGTCCCCTGGACATCCGCTGTAACTCGGGCCAGTTTAGGGAGTTTATCCTTCTCCAGTGCCTGGAGTGTCAAACCCTCCCTAAAGGTAACTCTTTTGGTGGCTTCTATAACCCACGCTTTAGAATTATCGTCAGCGCAGGTTAGCCAGAGTGCACCCTGGACCCACCTGTTGCCTTCGAACCGAGGCGTAAATTCGCCTTCCGGGATAGCATCTAATGCGCTTAGTAACGAATTGGCCACCCATCGGAATCCTTCTAGTTCAGGGTTACCTCCGGGAAGTCAGTAGGCACAATTGTGACCTTCCTGTCCACCCGTAAGGCATCCCCATACCCCGAAGGATTAAAAGAAACCCTCTCTTCCCTTCTTTTCCGGGTTTTTTATTTCTGTAGGAGTACCGCCCGAAGATCTAGGCCTTTTCTGCCCAGCCTCTTGGTCGGCACTCCCCTTCGTATTGGTTGTGGTACCAGCTTTGGTGATCCCAGCTCTTTTCAGCTTTAAGAGTCTCTTTCGAGCCGCCCCACTTAACCGTTTTTCTTTGGTTTTCCGGTTTCAGGGTTTGGAGGTACATTTGTTTCAACCCCTCCATTTCCTGAGGTTGAGAGTTTCCAACCCCCATCCCCTGAGTTAAGGAGGCATTCGCCCCCTCCCCTGCAGTACCATGGGGTTCGGAACCTCCCGTTGTCCCTTGGACTATCCCTTCCATTGGGGAAGGTGTCACAAGAGCGTTTGATGGCGTCGAGACACCATCGTTGTTTTGGAGTGTTGTTTCCAAAATTCGTTGTTGTTTTTTGTGTTCCTTTATACATAAAAGTCCCACGAGTAGTCAGGAAGTAAAGGTCGACCCACGCAGAGTCTGATTACGTGGGCAAGGTAACTAAATACAATAGGGTTGCACCTGGTACCCTAAAGGCATCGTTCACTACACCATTAGCCCCGGTGCAATTCAGCCCCTCAGCACGATTGCTTCCACCTTAGACTTGGGGAGCTGGTCCGCGGTGAGACTTTCATGCTCGGTAAGCCGACTTTTACATAGTAGCCCCAAGCATTTATGGCACCCACTAACCGAGGACCCCCAATCTACCCGAAGGCAGACTAAGTATATCCTCGGCCGTCCTCCCATCCGCCACATGGAGACGCGCCCGATTGGTTGCTCCACCACCAACCCAATGACATAGGCCCCCGGCCGAGTTAGGAGCCGAGAACCCATAACCTCGGATCGATATGTTCGAATAGCTTTTTAGTTACTCTAATTTTAAATACATATTTTTTTATCGTACTTATGTAAAAGTATTGATAATACAGCCCTGTCCCATTTCCATCGACAAAATCGATTTTTATAATCTATTATAGGCATGTTAAAAACCGCATGTTAGAGTTTATAGCTCCCTGCTTTAATGTCATGTTTAGTACAAATTAGTTCCGCAATATTATAATAGATGGCACCGCTTAACCAATTTGCTATTTAAATTTAAATTACAGAGAGCCATGAGAGCATCTCAACTAAACAACTATTTTTTAATTAACCATCCGACTATAGGGTCTGTGTATCCTTTTTATAGCTTTAAAGTTAGAAAAGGAAAAAGAAGTGGTATCAGTAGGAGTGACAGTTAACAATTTTAGATGTAACCATGCGACTTGCGCCTTATGACAGCTTATTTGACAGCCCCAAAGTGTATGAAAATCGAACCCAAACATATTCACACATTCACATTAGTTGATTATAGTATAGTTGTTTGATTCAAGTCATATGTGCATAGCATTAGGAAATAACATAGTTTATTAGTTTATTGTGTAGTGTGTGTGAGAGAATGCGAACTATGTTGTACTTTATTTAGAATTTACTCGGTATAGAGAAAGCGATTTGTTCTTTAGTGCTTTTCAATAGATATTTGTTTGTACTGGTAATTTGTGTATTAAGTTAAAGAGGATTTATAACGATACTTTATCAGTAATAATCATAAAAAGATCATTAAAATGTCCCAATATTCCTGATAAGAAATTATTGAAAACATATCAAATACCTTTAATTCTGTTATCGAAAAAACTGCTTGATGATTGTGTCAAGTGTGTAAATATTTTTGCTCCTGTTTTTCAACAAAAATTACTTTCCCAACATATTAAACAAAATAGTATTGTTATTCCAGTTTTTTTAATTTTTGTTTTGTGTCCTATTCACTAAATCAAACTAGAGGACCTTTTAAATTTTAACATTTTAGTTATAAAACAAAACATTCCTTCTTGTGTGATAAAATTTTACTCTTAAAAAAGACTAAAATTATGGCTGCTATTGCTGAAAAAACAATAAATACAACTACTACCACAGAAGATATTCCTCAATGGAAAAAGGATTTAATAGCAAGATTAAGAAACCAGAATAAAAAGAGTGAGGTATGTTACTTTTTTTTTGCTGTATTAGGCATTATTATTGTAATTATTAGCCTGTTTAGTTTAAGATCCTATTCTGTTGCTATAAGTATCCCACTTCTGAAAGATATTTCAGTGAATTACATACTTACTTGGGTATTTAAACTTTTACTGGGACTTTTACCTAGCAAACTGAAATTGGTCTGTTTCTATTTATCATCTACATTTTACTTATTGGTAAAGAAAAAGAGCCATTTCTTGCAAATTCAACATTATTTAAACCTGATTTAGTTAAAATTGCTAGTACTTAAACCAAATATGTTTTGTTTTGTTTTTTTAATCTTTGTGACAACCCATGAAGGCTTATGCCTAAGGATCAGAGTCGTGACCAGAGTACTGTGAATGTCCAGTTTTTGGATGTTTCTCTGTTTCGTCAACATTGTCTAAGCATGAAATGTGCAGTTTTTTCGGTTTACACGAGAAACATGACTAAATGGATATATCCTGTATCTAAAACAAAACGTTGCATGTCATCTAAACTTCAGGTTACTAAATTTCCTACCATTCGAACAAAAATATAATTACTAATTAATATTAAAGTTATTCATTTACCAAAAACCAACTGGCCGACCGTAGGGAATTAAAAGCATATATTCGAGGTGGTATCTGGGGTAAGCCAGGAGCCCCTGATTGTGTTCTCTTTAAATATGCGGGCGTTTTGCAGTGGTGAATTTTAGGGGGTACATAGCCAGTTGGTAGAAGGGATTCAGTGTATGATTTGGCTATGGTCGACGGTTTGGTTTCCATACCAGTATATTTAAAAACTTGACGTTTCGTCGTTCGGAGCAAAACTTTAGTTAAGATACTAGGTATAATTTTGATAGCAAGTTACCAAATAATAAATAATTTTTTTGTAACAAATAATGGAAATCCAGACTTTACATTTTGAAAAAACTAAAAAATTCAATATTTCTCTTACTAATAAAACTTAGATTATTTTTTTTTACAATTGCGGATTTAAAATAACTACCAAAAAAGGTTGTAAAATTTAGCTATTATACCAAATATCTTACTGAATATAGCTTGTTTATAAAGGTAATAAATTTATAATGCAGTTTTGTCAAACATAAGTTATTTACAGCTTTATGGAATTTTTCCATAAAATACATAACTTGTCTGATGGTTTACTTAATATCATTATCCTGTTTATTTTATTTTATGGTTTATCCTCAAAAACAAATAATATATTTTTCTTATAGACAAACACCAAATTATATTTACTTATCAAAGCCGGAGTCTAAGCCATATCCAAGCATTTATTAGTTCTTTACTTGGTTCTATACAGGGTGTCTGAAAAGGAAATGTCCTAAATGATAGGGTTAACAGAGTGAGCCAAAATAATGTTAGTACTTGATATAAAAAAGTTCTATTTCGATTTATTATTTTATTATTACAGAGTAATACTACCCTTTTAAATTAAAACGTCCCAACTAACAAATTGGTAAAGCTAAAATATTTAAGTTTTTATTAAAAAAATATTATGCATTCCACTGTTTTTAATATTATTTTGTATTTTTTTATGTATATATAAAGGTTACCTAGCCTTACTATTTGTTGGGTAACCTGAACAAATAAAGATCATATTATATGCCAATATAAGTTAATAAATAAAAATAAAAATTTTGTAGTTAATAGTTTTAACCAAGCAGGGCAGTATAGACCTTTAAAGTTAGTATGTTTAAATAAAGTCCGTAAAAAAAAATCCTATTATTTTCACATTTTTTCTGAGTTTTTTAAGTAGGTTTAATTTATTTTTAATTTGTTTATTTTTTCATTATTAGTTTATTAATATTTTATGGCCATCTTTATATTCATCCACAAAACGCAAATATCTGGTTAAGGCCTCGGCCACGATACTAAGCGTAAGCGGCCAGAGTAGAGCGGAAAATGTGAGAGCTCTGTCTTTGATCTTTATGCGAAAATAAAAGAACTTGTTTTTCCTTTGCAAAAAGCCCTGCCGCTGGCAGGTTAAAACGAATAAATAATATCCTTATTAAAAAAATGAAACTGATGGTGTAAAACAAAACGTCGTATCGGAAAAATAAAAACATTTTCTTGAAGAGCATAAAAAGGACCGTGTGTAAGCATAGGCAACATAGGCAGTTGCCAATGGGCCGCCACCACAAGAGGACGTCCACCACACCACTAAAAATAAGAAATGGAATTAAAAGGAAAAAATGTTACAGAAAATAAGAAAGTTCGTTGTTGAATGAAAGAGGGGACCATTTGATCTTCGAAATTTTTTGGAGGCTGTATATAAAAAGTTTTGAAGAAAAGTTTCGAATTGAGGACCTTTTTGTACATGAAAATGATTGAGGGGGCCTCCACCACATGCTCTGCCTATGGGCCAGCGTTGGAAAATGCTATTGGTTTTTCAAAATAATCACTAACAGGTCCTTAAAAAATAAAATGGTTAATTAAATTTTTCAGTTTTTCCGAATATCTCCAGAAGTAACCTAAATTTTTAAATTTCTCCACGCCTAATTATTCAGCATTAGGGTGCGCATCTTTGCCTTAATTTAACTAACTCTCTATCTCTTATAATTTCCGAGGTAGCAATGCTAATGCATCGAATTTGTAACACCCTGTATTTATTTTACTAAAAAAAATGTCTTTGGATTTTGGGTCATTTATTTTTAATGCCTTTTTTATCCGTTATTTATTTCTTGCTTATTTCTTTCTACGCGGCTTTTTATTATCTAATCGAGTATCTAATTCAAAAAATTTAAGTAAATGTGTAGTTTCGAAAATCCTTAAATCCTTCATTTAATCTTTTATTACATAGTCAGGTATATTGTTTATTAAGATAACAAAGGCAACATTTAAAATACCCCCAATTGTATTAATTATTATACCTGATCAGAAATATAAACATACAGTGTGGGCCAAATTACACTTGCAGACTTTTTAACTACTAATGCCTTTTTATCTGTTGCGACTATCTTTTTTTTAGATAGCTAATAGGTAAATATATTTTCTCTGGGTTTGACAATTTTGGTCAAATAGATTTCAGACAAGATCGGACTTAGGGACGTTTATCCAAAATAATCCGTTTAATTTTAAATAATTTACTGATAAGTTTTGTCAGCATCCAACTGAGGAACCATGGTAACCTCACATTTTTTAATTTTAGAGCACACTAAAAAAAAGTTTCTGTTAAAACCCAGAAAAATGCATGCTTCATGGGGCGCATCATTTATCAATAATAATCCCAATTCCTGAATCGTCAAATTGTTGACAGATTCGCTTTTACTAAATCATTTCACGTAGTTTGTCTACAAGAAAAACCCATTAGCTCAGTTGTAGCTAAATCCTATTTCTTTTGCAACGAGGTTGAATACAGTATTTTGACTAACCAGTCCTGTCTAAATCTGTTTGACCAAAATTGCAAAACCTAATATGAACACAAGGGAAGCACAAAAAGTGCGAAAGTTCAATTTGGCCCACACTGTACCGTTGATTTAAATAACAAAGCAAAAATTTTATTGCCTACAATTGTATTAATTATTATACTTAATCAGAAATACAAACATAGATTCTTACATAATTCTAAAGAGAAATTTTCTGAAAGTGGGTGTTTGCAAACATTCTACAATCTCCGTTACCAATCTGGAGTGTAAATCATTAATGCGCTGAACTAAACTGGTTCTACTACTTAACATAATTTTAAGACATTAGGGATTAAGGATGTATTTATTTAACAAGGATAAAACTGAGCTGAATAATAGCTTTGTTCGCCGACTGGTTTAGAATTGTTTTAAAGCGCATGTCTAGTTATTTATTAGTTCGGAATTTTTATTTACCGCGAACGATTTTCTATACAGATGAGGATGTATTCTAACCTAGCCTTTTGGTTAGGATTTTTCATGGTTAAATTGGATACTACACAAAAAAAAATTAAATTCAAACAAAAAGGTAAATTGTTATGCTTGTCGAAAGCCACTCGAGGTCTATCGGCGGAAGACGAGGGATTCCTGCCTCCTCTCGTTTTTAACATAAGTTTATGTAGGTATTTAACTAAAGATAAAATTTAAACAACAAGTAAATGGTAAAATCTTGTAATATTGTCTATATTTTTTTAATTAAATCTTTATTTATTTTATTGCATACATAGGTACATTGATACAGAATACATTTAAAAATCCTTTGTTTATATACGCTCAGAATCACAAAAGTATTATAAAAATATTCAACAGGTATATTAACCCGCATAAAAAGTGGCAGAAACAAATAAACTGTAATACAACGGTCTATTTCTGTACCACAAAAACAGAAAACAGCTGACCATGTTGACAATGCGCATGAAATTCCGAACTAAAAAAATCCCAGGACTGCTAATCAGGTTACGAACCGGTAACGAACTGATACGACAGCTTGTCAAAATTTCCATTTAAGAACGAAACAGAGCTAATTTTGGGAACTACAAGCAATTTAAGGAAAAACACTCGGACCCGTCAATTTTTGATTTATAGTGGAAACATTTTTTGTCACTTTTACCCCTAAATTGCAACCCTATAGCGGGGGTAAGACTTATCCCCAAAATCCTAAATGGAAAGAGGGGTCGAGTGATACCTTATTTTAAAGGTCTCTTAACCCTGATTATAACTGCCAAGTTTGAAGTATCTGCTATTATTTTCGGTGATACGACAGCTTGTCAAAATTTCCATTTGAGAACGAAACAGAGCTAATTTTGGGAACTACAAGCAATTTAAGAAAAACACTCGGACCCGTCCATTTTTGATTTTGGGTGGAAACATTTTTTTGTCACTTTCACCTTTCACCCCCTGAATTGCAGCCTTATAGCAGGGGTAAGACTTACCCCAAAATCTTAAAGGGAAAGAGGGGTCGAGTAATACCTTATTTTAAAGGTCTCTTGATCCTTATTACAACTGCCAAGTTTGAAGTTTCTGCTATTATTTTCGGTGATACAATAGCTTGTCAAAATTTTCATTAAAAAACGAAATAGAGCTGATTTTAGACACTACACGTCATTTAAGGAAAACGCTCTGACCCGTCAATTTTTGATTTTAGAGAAAATATTTTTTTAACTTTCACCCCTGAATTTTAACCGTTTAGCAGGGGTAAAACTTTTCACCAAAATCTTAAATGGAAGCAGAGGTCAAATTTGGCAGTTGTAATCAGGGTAAAGGGACCTTCAAAATAAAGTATTACTCGACCCCTCTTTTCTCTTAAGATTTTGGGGGTAAATCTTACCCCCGCTATAGGGTTGCAATTCAGGGGTGAAAGTGACAAAAAATGTTTCCCCTAAAATCGAAAATTGACGGGTCCAAGCGTTTTTCCTTAAATGACTTGTAGTTTTCAAAATTAGCTCAGTTTCGTTTTCAAATGGCTCTTAAAAACCCTTTAACCGATTTAGATAAAAATTTGGTATACGTATTTAATGTAGTAAGGCGCTTGTAAATCTCTACCTTGAATAAGATTATTGGGTCCAGTGGCGTCTCAGTGGGTACTATAGCCAATATTATTAAGAAAAAAGTACGCAACTGATTTTTTACAAAGTTTTTATATATGTTTTTTGGTTTGAAATGAAGTATTACTTATGGGAATTAAAATATTTTTAACTTACATTAAATTCCGCACACTCGGGTAATAGAGTTTACCTTCTTTTTCTCCATTTGAAAATACTTTACCATCTTCAAAATAAGAACTTGTTCGGCTTCTGTATATCGTTGCAGGCATATTTAATAATAACGACCTATAATTAAAAATACTAACACTTCACAGTAATCGTATATTAAAATCACAAAACAACACTTAACATTCAAAATTGTTTTGAACAACTTACGCTACACGAATAATTTGCGTTCACAAAGTTGCAGGTTAAGCACAGGTTCACAGTACAGCAAAATAGGTCTGGATAGTCGGTTGGTTCGAAACATAACTACTAAACACTTATAATTTTCCTATTTACTCAACTCATACATGAAAATTAATGGAAATGTTTCAGATGTCTAAAATATTGAAAAATGGATTATGACAGTTGTTGACATTTGATTGATCGTTACTAACGATTTCTCTCAGATTTGCGTCAGTGACGTAATTTTTTGTCTTTCTTGATTTAAATGGTATAAAGAAAGAACAACAAGGTATAACGAAACATTTAACACCTCTGAAACAAACAATGCCTATATATTATGTGTTTTTAACATTAGAATACACTAAAAACCCCAGCACCGATACACTTTGGACTTTCGACATTAGGCTTTAAAAGGCGACATCGTCAGGTTAGGAAAGACTTGACAACTGTTTTATTTTATTATTTTTCAAAAATTTCAAATACCGTTTGAGGTGTACCTAAATGTGGGTTGGAACAAATTCATCTAAAGTTAAGTGGCTTGTTTTTAGAAAAATAATGACAAATATGCCAAACTTTAAAAAAAATCCTGAACAAATCAAAAATAGCCGAATTTCTGTAACACTGTTAATGTTTTTTTTTAATGGGTATTGCAATGTTTAAAAATCAAGTATTAAAGTTTCAATTTAAATGAATTATGTTGTCAAAAAGTTATGTTGTGTGCCTAATTTTCATGGTTCGTACTTTAAAGAATTTTACCGTAATTCCAATTATATACTTTTTGTCCCTACTTAAAACGAATTGAATTTTGATTCACGTGTATTGAAATTTTGATTTTTGGGCTAATTTTAGGTATTTAACTTTCTTTCATTTCTTATTTCGTCTAAAAATTCAATAATTTCATTGAAAAGATTTGTTTGTTACTGGAAAAAAGTATTATATTACCAATATAATCTCATATTTCTCATATTTTTTTATTGCTACCTACATCCCACACCAATATAAAATGTTATACGATGATTAGGTATTATGTATTTTAAAACTGGTTATAAAATGTCACAGTCCGTAAATAGTAAAGCAAAATGCATACATGGTTTAATACATTATGACTTATGACATCATATACATATCACTTTTAGAAACTCTGCAAACAATATTATAACTATAAATTATTCATTTATGTGCGAAAATGTTGATTTATCATTATGCAATGTAAAATATCTAAACGCAGCAGTGTGATTTATTGCAGTTTTTACATCAATATGATGTAACTAGGGATATCAAATTAAAAAAAAACATCGATATCGATAGATATCGATAGTTGAGAGAGAAAAATATCGATATATTTTCTTATATTGCATATTTTTTTGTGTTTATAGGTAGAGGGCAGGGCCGTATTAACTGTTTGAGACGCCCTAGGCTAGAATTCCCGGAGCGCCTATTTTCCACGACAAAAAAAAATTTAAAGAGCAAAAAAACGTCCTTTCCTCCGTAGCGCCTATTTCGAGTGCCCGGCGCCTTACTTCACCACCCGAAATAAAATTTGATGACCAAAAAAAAGGTCATTTCCTCCTTTTCGCGCCTATTTGCTTATTTCATTCCAAAGCACCTTATTCACAGAGAAATTTGTCACCAAAAATCCCCTCAACTTAACCTAAACTTTTTTAATAACACCCCTGTCTAGCGCCTATTACTCCCCTGTCTGGCGCCTATTTTTCATGGCGCCCTAGGCTGTAGCCTAGTCAGCCTAATGGATAATACGGATCGGTGGTAGAGGGTAAATGAATATGACATAATAGTAAAAATAAGCTTGATACTTTAGCTTTTTTTTAATTTCACTGGACAACAGTTTTCACAATTTTTAAAATTTAAGTGAAAAACGAGGGCTGTATTGTATTTTGTTGCCTAATAAATTACATTAAATTAATAAATATGTGAAAAAAACGCTTTTTAATAGTGTCTCACTTACCACAAATATCGAACATATTCGATATTGATAGATCTAGAAGGCTAAATATAGATTAAGATTATCGATATTTGATATCCGATATATCGATATTTGAAAATAGTCGATATATTGTCATCCCTAGATGTAACACTCTCTTTTGGCATAGGAAAATAACAAGATATTGGAGTTCTTATCAATATATCAAATGATTTATCTCCGAAAGAGTTTCATATCTTAATGGAAATATTTCAAAATACCATATTGCTTATTAGGTATTATTTTTATCTTTTAGACAGCTCACGCCCACAAGTACCAAAGTACCCTTTGTGCTGGGTTATAAAATGTCTAAACCATCTTTTCCCTGTCCCGACAAAGTTGTCCAAACATGCAGTTTTTGGAATTTCACAAGATCTTTTAGATAACGTGGTAGTGCCACCACAGACAAATTTTACTTTTAAAAAGGGATTTGGGCTAAAGTAAGTTTTTACCCAGGGGTAGGTAGGTAAACCAGGGAGGAATTGTGTTGTACAAGCCGATGGAATTGGATGAAATTAGATTGAATTGTGGTGCAATTATGTGGAATCTTTTGTGGAATTGTGTGAAACTATGTGGAATTGTCTAATTGTCTTGATGTAGTGAGCGTTGCCAGATCTTTAAATTTATATCCCACACATTTTCTGTGCAAAAATGTCGATTTATCATTATACAATGTAAAATATCTAAAAGCAGCAGTGTGATTTATTGCAGTTTTTACATCGATATGATGTAACAGTCTCTTTTTGGCATAGAAAAATTACCAAATATTGGAGTTCTTATCAATATTTAGAAAATTTATATTTAAAATAGTTTCATATCTTCCCAAGTAGCAAGCTGACGTCATTATGATGTCATTTTTATGTCATTATTGGTCATACGACGTCATCAGATCAAAATTATGACGTCATTTTAATGACGTGTTTTGACGTCGTTGAAGTGACGTCATTTCGACGTCATTTTTCGATACAAGCTCATAAAAATTTAATGACCTCATGTTTAGAAAACCCGCCAGACGTCATTTTAATGACGTGTTTTTGACGTCGTTGAAGTGACGTCTTTGCGACGTCATTTTTCGTCATACAAGCTCATAAAAATCTAATGACGTCATGTTTAGAAAACCCACCAGAAAAATTTTGTGACATTATATGATTCGTGTCAAAATCCAACCGAAGTATCATATATGACAGAAAAATCAGACTAATAATTTTTCAAAATTGAAATAGGAAAAAACTCTACCGATAGATGGCGTAATGGATAATAAACTGCTACGATTATCCAACATCTTCGCTTTTTATCGCCTACACCGTACCGATGAGACCAAAATAGTTCGAGACCGGTCTGTGGATGGTGATCTCAATTAGCTTTGATAGAAATATCTTCTGCTAGTGTAGAAACCTGCATCTCCAGGTTGTGCAGTGTCCCGTGAGATGCGACCTTGGAGTGCAAGGAAATTGCAAGCAGTAAGGAGTTTTTTCCTATATCAATTTTTAAGTAAAATATGATCATTTTAGCTTAAAAAAAAGTATCTGCGTCAATTTTTCGTCATCTTAAAGATGTCATTAACGGGACGTCTTTTGTCTGTGACTTAGGAAGGTCAATTTAACGAAATTTTGTCGTCATATTATGATGTCTTTGCTGACCAAATGTGTCCAAAAATGACTATAAAGAGACGTCAAGAAGACCTCAGCTTGCTGCTTGGGTTAATGGAAATATTTCCACAATAAGTACCATTCTGTTTGTTATAACTTTATCTTTTAGACAGCTCACGCCCACCAGTATCAGAGTACCCTTTGTGCTGGCCTGCTGGGTTATTAAATGTGTAAATCATCTTTTCTCCTATTGGGAAAGTCGGAGCTGTTATTGAGTTGAGTTGATTAAAGTCCGAGCTTATTCTGAGGACTTTCGAAGAAAACGATTCATTGACGCGACTAGTACCCCAGTAAAAAAACCCTTGTATCGATCGGTGAATCGATTTTAATTAAAGCGATAGGTGGAAAGTTTTAAAATATTTGCCCGTTCAACGCATCGCACCTATTTTTATTAAAATATGGTAGCGAAACACTTTTACTTCCTTATTTAGTGAGGTTGAACACTCCATAAAGTTTTATTGACGATGATTTAATTGCTGTTTGTTTTTGATAACTACATTTGTAAAGTCGGTGGCCGGATACGAAGATTAATTTAATTTAGTTGTGTATAGAATATACAGCGTTTAAAATTTGATCCTAAATACAGGGTGGTCGTTTTTTTTTATCTTTGGACAATCCACGAATGCTGAAAGCCTAAATACTAACGTACCGTGGGTGTCTTAAGCAGGGTAAGAGGAAGTTTGTTAACACGGGACTTAAAAACTTAAAGATTTGGGGGGAAGGAAAGACCTCCGCTGGTAGCAGGTTCCACAGTCTAGAAACTCTAGGGATAAAAGAACGAACGAAATGGGAAGTTCGGGGCCTGTTCAATTGAACTGTATAGGGATGCATACGCGCGGCACCACGAGTTTCTCTGTTGGGAACTGCAGGAGGAGGGACTATACTGGACAATTCGTCGTAGCAGAAGCCGTAAAAGTATCTATAGAAGAGCGATAGATCTCCCACAGCTCGACGATGGGCAAGAGAAGGAAGTCTTTGAGTAAGTAAAGGATCATTAATAAGACGAACAGCCCTTCTTTGAATGGCATCAAGAATGCTGAGGGTTGTAGGGGATGCCATTCCCCAGACATGAGAACAATATTCCAGAGAGGGTCGAATTTGGGACACATACAAAGTGTATAAATTGGAAGGAGAAAAATACTTTTGGCTCGGAAAAGAAATCCAAGCTTTTTTGAAGCCGCGGTGGCTATAGATACAATGTGTTTATGCCAGTTAAGGTTATTCTCAAATGTGATGCCCACAACGTTAAATGTGTCCCCGCTCTGCAAAACCTGGCCACTCATAAGCAAAGGATGAGTGTTTGATGATTTTTTCGCGACAAGGAACACGATTGTGTTTTGGATGCATTAAATTGAACGAGATTTTTGGCGCCCCAATCCAATATCAAATTGAGATCCTGTGAAAGAGATATCTGCATCGCCCTGAGTTTGCTTTCCAAGTCGGGTTGAGAGATCTGGTTTGGGAACCTGAAAAGTGGAGTGAAGGGTACTATCGTCAGCATAACTATGAATAGGATTGGTTGTGGAAGAAAGAAGGTCGTTGATGTGAAGAAGAAATAAAGTTGGTGCTAGTACTGAACCCTGTGGCTCTCCAGCATTAATTTCGTGAAAGCTTGAAGAGTGGCCATCAACAATGACTGATATACGTCGATTAGAAAGATAACTGGAGAGCCAAGAGCAGAGCTTAGTTGGAAGACTGTAGAAGGGAAGTTTATTAAGAAGTGCCTCATGCCAGACTTGGTCGAAAGCTTTAGATATATTCAAGAGCAACGATCTGGGACTCACCTAGCAACTCAAGAGACTTGTTCCAGTTGTGTAAAACGAAGGAAAGAAGTTCTGCTGTAGATCTCTTGTGACGAAATCCGTATTGCCTGTCATGTAAAATTTTATGTTTTTCTAAGTACCTAAGAATTTGCGAGTTAATGGATTTCTCCATTACTTTACAAAGCATTGAGAGGAGTGAAATGGGTCTATAGTTGGATGGAAGAGATTTGGATCCTTTCTTGGGAATAGGCTGGACACGTGCAGCTCTCCAGCTGTCTAGAAATATACCCGTGTCATAAGAAATTCGAAAGAGCCTGGTTAAAATAGGTGCAAGTTCGGGAGCACATTTTTTAAAACGATTGCTGGTATTCCATCTAGCCCAGACGATTTCTTGGTGTTAAGAGAGATACGCTTAATGTGTTTTACCTTAAAAATAATATTGGGCATTTTGTGAGGAACTGGGGTAACAGTGGAATTGGATGATTGACAGGTGAATGAAGGGTTGAATTGGCAGCAAATTGTTTAGCAAATAGTTTGGCCTTTCCTTTACATGTAGAAATAATTTCATCTTCCAAAGTTAATGGTGGAAAAGAACTGGTACAGAAATTTCTACTGATGTTTTTGGCAAAGGACCAGAAGGATTTGCTGCCATTTGAGCAAGAAAGTACTTTGTTTTTTATACGGTTATCAAAGGAGTCCTTGGCGTCTGAGATTGTTTGGTGGTAGTGGTTTCTTGCTTCGATGCTGGCCAGTCGGTTTTCTGGACTAGGATCCTGTAGAAACTTCTTGTGAGCCTGAACTTTTAAAATTCTAGCTTTGTCACATGTTTTAGTGAACCAAGGTTTCTGATTAGAGGGTTTGATAGTTTTCTTGGTGTGAGGTACATAGGTTTCAACGCCCAATAGAATTGACTTGGTCAGTTGGTTACAGATTTCGGAAGGATCCTGGGAAGAAAAGCAGATAGTGTCCGAAGGGTACGTGGCGAAAAAGTCCCTAAGGCCATCCCAGTCGGCTGAGTTGTAGTGCCATACGGTGCGTGGTGGCATGGATTCATTTACCTCAGGATGTACAGAGTAAGATACAGTAACCAAGCCATGATCTGAGCGACCTAGAGGGGCAGTAACAGATGCTTCATAAAGTTCAGGGTTAGAAGTAAGAAAAAGATCTAAGGGGTTTGAGCTATAATTTGGCACTCTAGGAAAGTAGGTATGAGTCATAATAAGGTTGGTAAGAGAATTACTGACTGCGAAGATTTCGGCTGCTCTGCCTTGAGGGTCAGTTTTGGAAGAGCCTAGCCAATCCTTATTATGGACATTAAAGTCGCCAAGCACGATTACTTCGGCCATTGGAAACTGGGAAATGATACTGTCGATCTTTGTTGAAAGAAAGTCAAAGAATTCGACATAGGAATTGTCAGATGGAGATCGGTACAAACAACAGATAAATTTAGTAGAAGACCTAAGGGAAAGTTTGAGCCAAAGGACATGGGCCTACCCGATTCAAGATTAGAAACTCGAGCACAAGCCAGATCGTTGCGAACGTAAGCACACACGCCCCCATGTGGCCGAAATGACGAAATAAATTCGTAGCCTGGGGAGAGAAGGTGGCTGGTTGAAGTTTTAGAACTTATTTGTGTCTCCGTTAAAAACAGTATGTGGGGCTTAGATGACTCAAGGTGATGGTGAACGGAGTTTATATTGGTGTTAAGCCCACATATATTTGCAAAGGAAATTAAACCTTTCGATGAAGGCCCCCGGATGCACCTCTCGCCCGGAGATCCGAATGGAGGGGTATTTTACCTCCGGAATGTTTTACTCCCGGGTGTGCCGCCATCATTTTTACATAATTTTGGGGTGAAAGGAAAAAAAAGAGAAGGAAGAAGGAAAACTGACTCACTTACCCAGAACCCGAAACGTCCATTAGGACTTCACGGGTCCTTTAAAGGGTGAGTGGGGTGGTACCTCCTCAGGCGAGGAAAGCTCCTCTACCACCTACCAGTTTACTGTATGAGCAGTTTCAATTTCCAATAAAACAATCATTACAAGAGTTACACATATTTTATTGATATTATTTTAAACTACAAATAATGGACATTTTTTAGACCTAAAAACTATGTTGTACAAGTAACGTAGTTGCATAGTTTCAAAATCTTGGCGACAAGTTGCTCGCGGAATGGCGTTTATTTTCCGCACAATATTTGGTTAAAGCTGGTCTAATGTGGTTGGTTTATCTTCATAAACTCTTTATTTTCGGTAACCTCACAAAAAATAATCATTTGGAGTGAGATCCGGGCTCGGAGAAGGCCACTGAATATCACCCCTTCGTGAGATTAGTCTTCCAGGAAACATTTCTTTTAACAAATGTATGGATCTTGTGGCAGGTGGCTCCATCTTGTTAAAACCAGGTCGTAGCCTAATGTCCTTCAAATTATTGAAGAGATGGGACTAAGAATCCCTGTAGCATCTTACAATAGTTATCAGCTCTCACCGAAACGGAAACTCCTCTTTCATTTTCGAAAAATATGGACCAATAATTCCACTTGCTAATATTGCAGTCCACACAACAAGCTTAGGAGAATGAAGAGGACGCTGATGAGGAACTTGTCGCCAAGTTTTTGAAAATATGCAACTCCAGATTAAGAATGTCAGCAACGTGAGGGACATCACTTAAACAATATATCAATAATATCCATTAAATATGTGTAACTTTTGTAATGTTTGTTTTATTGAATATTAAAACTGCTTATACAGTTAAGGCGCACCCTTTATTTAAATTTCGGAAGCTACTAGAGATAATAATTTAATTAAATAAATTTGGGAATATTCCAATAAAGCTTTATTAAACTCTTATGTTTTATTAAAGCTTAATTGTACTGTAAAATATAATTTTAATAGAGTAAGAGTCTGTGAGCAGCACCCTTTGGTTATTTTATAAAAGCTTAAAGTTTGTCAGTGCATGTTTCCAACATAGGTAGAAGCGATGGTGGACTATGACTCATAGTGGCTTTGGCAGGTACCACGTACCAAAAGTTATTGAATTGAGGCTTAACTTTTATTATTTTGTAAAAGCTGAATTTTAAATATATTAATTGAGTACGTATTAGAAGGTATTTCCTCAGTCTCCAGACAATTTTGACAGTTCCAACTCCTTGACAGACAAACATTTTGGGATGGCCTTATGGTCCAAGAAAGTCCAATATTTCTGTTATTTAACAAGATAAGACAAAAAGGGGTTTTAAGATAGGTATGCCCTAAAAATATTTTGATGTATAGAGAGTGTTCTTACATAACAATTTAAACAAATAACTAACCTCACAGCAATAATTTTTTTTGGGACACTCTGTATACATCGAAAATTTTTTAGCGCAGCGCTATTTGGCGACCCTACAACTCTTATTTAGGACTTTTTGTCATATCTTGTTAAATAACAGAATATTGGACTTCTTCAGACCATTGGGCCACCCGAAAATGTTTGTCTGCTGTCGAAACTC
Organism: Listronotus bonariensis; assembly: GCA_014170235.1. Classification (NCBI taxonomy): domain Eukaryota; kingdom Metazoa; phylum Arthropoda; class Insecta; order Coleoptera; family Curculionidae; genus Listronotus; species Listronotus bonariensis. The sequence goes on from JACEGR010000814.1 coordinate 52,224, forward strand.
TGACTACTGAGGAAGTATCTTCTAATAGCTACTCAAGTAACATATATAAAATACAACTTTTACAAAATGACTAAAGTTAAGTTTCAGTTCATTAACCTTTGATACCTGATACTTGTCAAAACAACTATGAGTCAAACTTCATAGTCTACCATTGCTTCTACCCAAGGTTAGTTTATATTTATAAGGTTGCGACATATCCTCAACTTTTAGGCGGTTCGAGGTCGGGGACGCAAGGAAGGGCACTCCACGGAGAAAAGTTGGCAAGACTGGGTAAAATCAAAGCTGAGGATCCATCCAGTGGCGTCTAAAATTTGCTCATTTCATTTTGCATTGTTTTGGAAGTGATATTTGTTGAAAGATGTAATTCCAAATGTTTTTTATTTAAAGTAAAAGAATTTACAACTTAATAATAATTAAAAACTGTTGTGTAAACGGTTGTTCTACTAATACAATAAACTGTATATCTCCGGCACTGAACCACATGGCCGAAAAATGGGAGATGTGACGTCATAACACGTCAAAGCAATATGGCCGAATGTCGCGACCCTATATAGACCGACTTTGGCTTTTACCTATGTTGGGAGCATGCACTGACAAACTTTAAGCTTTTACAAAATAATGAAGGTCTACCGCTCACGGGCTTTTGGACTATAAGCAATACAATAAAAAAACAAAATTTCACTGATATGTAGAGGTGAAAATTTAAAAAAATATGTTATGATTAGGAAGTTAACATGAATTTGAATTATTAAAACTACGAGAGTGTAGTAATTCACGGAATGTCTCCTATTGCCGTGATTTCTACGTAAAATTCTGTATTATTTATTTCATGGCATGCAACAAGCAATTTACTATCACCCATTAATTAAAATCGCATGAAATAACTTACTTGATATATTTTTAATTAGACGGGAAATAATTTAAATAATGCGATAAAATCGCAAATCTAGATGGAAATATTTGCTAAATATGGGTAGTTAAAACGTAAAAAAAAAAATTATTTATAGGTGATATCTGTATTGTAATTCATTTACACCAGAAGTATTGAATAACACAGTAAGGATTTTAAAAACTCTACCCCCTCCCCTTTATCTTTTGAATGGGACAAGATATCGTGATCGGCTAAAATTTAAGTAAAAGGGTGTCATTAAAACTACTTTTTTGCATAAAAATAATTTCGGTTGCGTAACCCAGTGCCAAAAGGAACTAACATTTTTTCTTTTTCAAATGGAAAGGGATGTCATAAAGCACCTCGTGTTAAAGGCCCTTTAATTATCTCCTCAACGCCACTTTGTTTTTGAAAGGGCCCCGCATCAATTGCATTGAAAACCGGCATTGGTCAAATTCTTTAGGATTGTAATATGTTACAGTCCCATTTATACCGGTAATATTTCCATAAAAATTTTGGGAGTCACCGGTGATATTTTGGATTAAGGGCTGCCAAAAGTGACGTGTCGCTTTTTTGTCTTGATTTTGTCGTGCAAAAATAAAATTTGTCGCGAAATTTTTTTACCTTAAATCGCGATTTTTTTTTGAATCTAGTGGTAGTGCTAACTAACTTAATATCAAGTTAGCACTAGTACTTCCTGAAAAAGTTTTTTCAATGATCGGACGAATGTTGCATCTAGTGCATAATTTGTCGCTTTTTTGTTGTGCAAAAATAAAATTTGTCACGAATTTTTAACCTAATGGTAGTGCTACTTAATATCAAGTTAGCAATACTACTTCTTGAAAACGTTCTTCCAATGATCGGACTAATGTCGCATTTAGTGCATTTGTCGCTTTTTGTCGCGATTTTGTCGTGATAAAATAGAATTTGTCGCGATTTTTTTATCTCTATACCGGGTGCCCACAAGATCACTTTCCGGCTGCAATTTTTTTATTACTTTAACGATATTGACGAAATTTGGTAGGGACTAACGAAAAGTAATTTTTAGGTGTATACGATAGGCGTTTACGACTTCCGGTTTTACCTAAATGACTCGAACTTTTGATTTTTAAGTGGGACACCCTAAATACAGGTGTCCCATTTAAAAATCAAAAGTTCCAGTCATTTCCGGTTCCAGTCCTAAAAGCCTATCGTATACATTTAAAAATGACTTTTCGTTAGTCTAACAACCCAACCAAATTTCGTCAGTATCGATAAAGAAATAAAAAATGGCAGCCAGAAAGTGATCTCGTGGGAACCCGGTATAGTAGTGCTAACTTGATATCAAGTTGCATTTCTTTTTTTTCGGATATGGTTAGTTCTGGTTAGTTTTTTTTTAATTCCTTAATAAAGCGAATAAAAAAAAGATTTAACTAACGAGACCTAACCTCTGAATAAGAAAAATTAAATAATTGAATAAATGGATATTAAGTTAGACCTACCATAGAGATAACAATTTCGCGACAAATTTTATGTTTGCACCACAAAATTGCGACAAATTATGCACTATGTGCGACATTGGTCCGATCGTTTTTAAGAACTAGTAATGCTAACTTGGTATTAAGTTAGCACTACCATCAGGTTAAAACAAATCGCGATTTAAAGTAAATAAATTTCACGACAATTTTTTTTTGCCCGACAAAAAAGCGACAATTTATGCACCAGATAAGACCTTTGTCCGATAATTGGGTGATTGTTTTCGAGAGGTGGTAATGCTAACTTGATATTAAGTTAGCACTACCATTAGGATCACAAAAAAATCGCAATTTAAGGTAAAAAAATTTGCGACAAAAAATTAAAGCCAGGGTAAATACATACTATCGAGCGATTTAAGTATGTAGGTATCTTAAAGTACCATTTTTTTCTGACCCCGCTTCAGCTAATTCGTAAATACCTATAAAACAAACGCTGTATAACCATTTAATAAACACTGGAACTTGAACATGACTAACATTTTTTTCCTGAAATTGGGCTTTTAATGTTAGTTTTCTATAAAAATTATTTTTAGGAGGGCATATTTTAACGCTTTTTTAACTTTCAGAATGTGTGTGAATTTTAGGTATTAAAAAACGTGACGCCGATGGCCTACGAACCCTTTACGACGAACGTGACTTTTTTAAATATCACGAATTAGGAAATGGACCAAAGACTAATACCTACTCTTTGAACGGACTGTAGAAGAAAAAGTAGTGCTTTATGCATTAAACTAAAGAAATAAACTGAAATATTTATTTTAGTAATTTGAGTGTTACTATCCTCAGCTGATCGGTATTTGTTTATGTCAAGATCAAGTTTTATAACAGACATTAGGAAAGGAAATAAGCTTGTCAACTTCATTTAAATTCCTGATACTCATATTAACGGCAAGCTTTTTAAAGTACAAAATGGACCTTACCTAAAGTTTACTACCATCGCGAGAAAAATATTTTTTTAAATTAAAAAACGATTTATGATGTGCTAAAATATAGTAAATATTTATTTAAAGGCTCAAAAATCTATATTTTATTTCCTGCGAAAGTCACAAAATAAAAACGTTGCTTGTGAAGATAAAAAGTAATCCCTTAATCATAAGTAGAAGTAAATAAAAGATCTTTTTTCTCTTTACATGGGTATCCACCACCGATCTCGATGGATAGCCAATGCTTGTTACCTCCGCGAAACAAAAGTTACAATTGATGGGCGAAAAAATGAGTTTGTGCGCAAGCAAATCGAGGGTGAACGCGCCTTGTGCCAAATGAGCTATCGGGCAGAATCATGTGAATTTATCGCCGCTTTTCCGTTTGAAGGACGTTGAGTCAGTACCGTCTTTAAATAAATTTTAAAAATACAGTTGCATCAAAAACGTCTAATACGCTATATGTCAATTGTTGCCGTATTTAAGAACAAAAAAAGTATTAAAAGCAGTCCCGGATATAGGAGGGTTGGGGGCAAACGGTGGTGTCTGCCCTGGGTGACACCTTCAAGGGGCGGCAAATTAAAACATGAAATGTATAAGAAAGTGGCGATTATAAGAGAGAAAGACCTTTTATTTTTTGGTCTTCACTTACATTATATATAGGTATTTTAAAAGGGAGCAATTTTTTTGCTCTTCAAATTTTTTATCTTAATAAAGGCCAAGCGGGGTGGCATACGGCAAGTTTTGCCCCCGTTACAAAAATAAAGATCCGGGGCTGATTAAAAGAAAGTAAAATTAGTAAGTACATTAACTTAATGTATTACATGAGTATTAACAATGTAACTGAATTAATGAAATGTTATCACCTGATTTGCTACTCAGTTTTCAATAATTAGAACGTAATAGGTGAGTATTTTTAAAATTTTCTAATAAGTATATCGACAAAAGCGTTTACGTTATTTATTGTAGTAACATTTTACATTTTGTTTCTAAACCTCTCTGTAATATGTTCTGAACTCTAAATGTGTAATGATATGTAAATGTTTAATTTTTCTCTAGCTGAATTTTATATTATTAATTTAGCCACCATAATACTTTAATCACCCCTTCTTTTTTAGTGCTTTTATCACTATAGGTTAGCGGCCAATTTTTAAAATGTTTTTCATTCTCAGAAGTTGCTGGACGGACATTCTCCTGCTCTAATATTGCGAAACCTCAACTTTGTTTTTTGGCCGATTCCTTTTTGTCTTCTTTATCTTGCCTCGACTTACACCATTCTACATAATGAAACAAAAGTATTGGACCCAGAAATGTGATATAAATATCGGAATATAAAATCAGTAATTTTTTAACGCTTTTTGCAAAGTACTAAATATTGGTGGATGCTAAAGGAAAATTTACCCTTGATTTAAGTTCAGATCATAAATAAAAAACGTAAGTTGCATGTCAGAGTCACCATCACTTTTTTATTCTTGAATAAATTGCTAAAGAACTTCAGAATTAAAGAAAAACATTGTGGCCTATGACTCGCATGCCCCTGTCTATTAAAGTAAGATTAAAACATACCCAAAGTTTTTTAAGATTGGGAAAAAATTGTGACTTTTCTGATCACGCATTTGTGTTTAGTAGTCAAAAATACATCACAGAATCGGGGTCAGATTCTTTTTTTAATTTTATTAAATGATATTATACTCACGATAGTGTATTGTTATTCCTGTCAACGTGGCCCAGGTAATCCGTTTACCTTTTTTCAAAGTTAATTTAGCAAATCTTCGTCCCTATTCACTGGTGACGTATCGTGTCCATAATATTTGCTTTTATATCGCTACCTAAATTATATACGTAAAGATATGTAAAATAATATATATAATATAATATATTTTAAGATTTTAAAATTATTTAATGATTTAAAAAAGAATTTAGTCCGGTACTGGATATGACTTTTTAATGCGCATGTACCAAAAACCCTTTGGTGGGCCTCGAGTTTGTTTACTGCGCGAGATCATAAAAATCCACAAAAGGCAACTACTAGGCTCTGTATATCTAAATGTGAGATATCTATGGTATGCACACGCTGAGGCATACCTTGGGGTCTACCTAAAGAAGCATGTCTGCGAGTAAGACTAATATAGTCATTTGCGTAGGAAGCGATACCGATACGGATCCTATTAGGAAAATGTATACATGAAGGCATATTTTGTCTAATCTCTACCTGCTAATGTTCAGCCCACATAAACTTAATTTGAACGCATCGAGCTGGCACTACGTATGGGAAAATACTTTTATGTAATCCGACTTAATACATAGCTGGTGTGATGTTTAAACTTTTAAGCATTGTAAAACATAAGATGGCTATCAATTCGTCCTGTATGTTTTTTTTGTGTGTTACGCATTGTTACGCGATTACTCCGTCAATTGTGGACCGATTTTAAAAGTTATTTTTTTATTTGAAAGAGTGCACTTCCGCGGTGGTGCCATAAAGAACTAACTTGGGATCGCAAGACAGAAATGTACTAGACCTATTTTTTTCTCTGCCGTACGTTGTTCGTGCGACAAAGCTGTACTAGCGCCACCTATTGGTGTAACGTTAAAAACAAATATTAGAATAATACGAGGGCAGTTTACAAATTGCTATTACATCCTTTAAGAAAATTTACTCTTTTCACCGAACTGAATAGAGACCATAGTAAAAAGCCCAGGGACGTGTAATTTGATTGAGTGACATTATGGTGTTATAGTTATTTCTGGTTAGTTAAATCTTTGTTGTTTGCTTTCTTTTATTAAAAAATATTTAAAAAATTAAACAATCAGAACTAACCATGACCCTCTAACGTAACAGTTTTGCATAACCGTCTGTACTAAAAACCGTTTGCACTTAACCTTTCAAACCAATCAAATTACACGTCATTGTGCTTTTTAATGTAGTTTTTGATAGAGGCACTGGTAGTGTTTTTAGTGTATGATCCGACTTCATTTTTTTAACTCGCTTTTATTAACTTGGGTTGTAACTATCCATCTATCTATCTATCTATGTAACGGAATCTTTGAGCCTAATTTTTACCAACTTCCAGCTATTCGATTTCTTTGAAACTTTGCACACGTATTAAGGACCCATGACAATGCAATAATCTGCAAACAGTATCCCGTTATCCTGGTTAGGATCGCCAGGAAAAAAAATTCCTTTATATTATAAAAACAACACCTGTGTTGCCATCTTTTGGCAACATCCCAAACTTTTCTCAGGAACTTTAGCTACTCTTGACAAAATGGCGAAGGAATTTTTTAGTGAATAAACTGGAGCATTTTTACATACATACATACATACATGCATATCGAACTAAAAAATGAAAAATAAATTATAGTTTAAAAAACTAAAAAACACGCTTTTATATGCAACCGAACTAAAAATTAGAAAATAATTTTTTATTAAAAAAAATATTGTCACTTCAGAGTAAAAAGCGTGGGGTGCATTTTACTATTTTTTCATAACTTTTCCCTCATAGATATTGGCAAATATAATAATTATAACATTTAATATATTAAGCACCCCACGTTTTTTACTCTGAAGTGACAATATTTTTTTTAATGAAAAATTATTTTCTAATTTTTAGTTCGGTTGCATATAAAAGCGTGTTTTTTAGTTTTTTTAAACTATTATTTATTATTGTTTTATTTTTAACTTTTTAGCGAGTTTTATTAATTTTATTGTTTTTTTTTTAAGTCGGTTTAATTTTTTTAAAGTGTTTATTTTAGTTAAAAGGATGATAAAAGATTTGAAGTGCTAGTCAAAATATCTCTTACCTCATAATTTCGTATATTTCTACTCGCCTCGTTCTTATAAATAGGAAATAGATAAAAGCCAAAGATAAAATTAAAAATTAATTGTACTTAATAACTTATCTATAGGCATTATACCATTACGTATTTCCATTACAAATTGCACCGATATGTATTATAGGAATTTTAGCCAATACCTACCTGTTAAGTATACCGGATGAACTAAATAATATAACACATAGGCAATGTGAGGAAAAGAGACAATCTAACGTAAATACCGGGATGTAAACGTTTCGTATTAGATGATTTATTCTACATCCTTTGTTGTTGCTTTACTGGCCGATATACCTTTAGCTATTGCTTATACAGTATATTTAAAAATAATTTTAAGTTAGTTAACAATATAACTTACCAAGAAAAGGTAATACAAACCTTTTTAGTAGACTAGAGCCCCTGACTGACACGCAAGCAAGTTGGATATACTGGGTGTTTTTCAAAGGTGGTTCCCCTAAAACTGTTTAACTTTTATGATAAAAAATGAAATTTGGATTATCCATCTTTAACATAAAGGTAATTGTTTACTTATCGGACACCACGTCAATTTTGATGATTTTTGGCATACAGGGGTTTTTTGGGGCGCTGATTACGAATCTAAAAGAATTTTTAGTCTCTTTTGTTTATTATGTTTTATTATTTACGTTTAGAATTGATGTTCTTTGTTTTATTTAAAATAATTGATTATCCCCCTAAGTAAAAACCAACTTTTTTCATTAATTTCCCAAGTTTATGCTTAAAGATTAAGAATCTTCCGGTTTAAATAAAACATATTTTCCTACTTATATCTGTTCCTTTTTACCCAATCTGTAAGTGTAGTATAGATAAAACTATGTTACCTCATTTGTAAAGGTTTATTTTACAGTCAGGTTAATTTAAAGCCTAGTATAACCGTTGATTGAGAGGTACTCTTTCAATCAGCGGTATAACTGACTTATATTACTGCAATTGTTATTAAATACAAAACTTTTTGCACCGCATCCTCCTACATTTTACCAGCGAGACGCACGGCTGCGGGCTTTTTGCAGTTATGTGTGGCCAGACCTTTAATCGTCTTTTCTTTTTGACGTCTTTTCAGGCGAGGTTAAAGTTTCCCACTTTTTTCTTTTCTAGTGATAATTTATTTTAATTTATATAAACATTTTTAAAAAGAAAATTAAACAATTTACACCACATTTACTTTTCACTGCACTTCCTACTTGACGAAAATATGTAAATATTTTATTGTATAGCAACCGGACCGCTCAAAGAAACACATGTCGAACGCAGAGGCCGATTGTGCTTCTTCCGCGCTCTCGCTTGCACTTCAAGCTTTAAATGGAACGCCGCATTAGTCATGTTTATTTGTGCGTGCAGCCTATAGATAACCTGCATTTAGATACGCAGTGGCAAGAAGCATATTTCGGATTTTTACGACCTCGCACATTAAACAAATGGACGGGTGGTCCTCACACAAACAAATTTAACCAATTTGGATATTGAATACTTCAAATCCCTGTTTTCAAATACTACAAATTCTAGTATTCGAATACTTCAAAACTAAAAATTTGAATTCGAAAAATATCATTTAAAACCGGTAGTCAGAATACAGCCTCCCGAATACTGACCATAAAAGTATTCACTCGAATACCGAATACCAAACGCACAGATGTATAGGAAAAGATTAGCATTAAATTTTTTGCTTTAAAGAGGACTTTGACCTACATTGTAGCTTTACCGGACGGACATTCTCGAGGACATTCTATTATCTGAACCCCCATAGATTTAATTTACACAAGTTGGCAAGAAGAGTTTTTGTTACAATGTGAATCGTTTTACTGATAGGATTTTTTTATTATTTTGCATTAAGAAGTAATATGACCACCATACACCCTCTGTGGCTCGATTGATAAAATCCGTGCGGCTATAAAAAAATAATACACTTTTTGAAAAATCCGATAGATTTGGCAACACACGCTGAAGCGTTCATCAACCCGGTTATCATCAATACGACGGCAGCTGTCGATGCACTGGCCGGTGTTGCCATATTTTTCATAACGTGGAAATGTTGGGGAATAATACCCTGTATCTAAAAAAAGTAACCTCCTTTCACCCAAAATACAGTAATTTGCCTTACCTATCTCTCTCACCATAAACCTTCCTCTTCTTGCAAATCGAGGTGTTGGAAAATGCTTTCTTTACATGCAGCCACTGCCGCTGCATACTTTCTTGCTTACTGCAGTTGTTCCTGTCAATTCTTTGACTTCCTTCAAAATACTGCCAGTAAATCTAGCAAGAGCGACGTGTTTACAAACTCGCGCTGCCAAATTTCCTTCTTATTGCCGCGTAAGTGAGCTGCATGTAAAGTTGGTATACTCTCCTCTTTCGGGGCATTTTCATGGCTTAAACTTTGAAGAATTTCCTCCACTACTGATATTCCCGTGCAGGTATACAGAAGTTTGTATGTTTGGCATTAGATGTTTTATTTTCTCTTTAGTTATCTTTAATAAATTTATTAAAACACCCTTGTTAAACCTGCACAGGTCACCTGTAACGATCTATCGACGTAGGGTGTGTGGTACAATCCGGTATACCGAATTGGTATTTAGGCTTTCATATAGTGCCATTAAAAAAATAATTTTTTGTCTTGCTCAGGTTAAGAAAAAATTACACAAGTCTGTTCAGTACACGCTTTGGTCTAGTATACCTGCTAACACTGGCGAAGATAATATGTTCAAATGAATATATCTAAAAACTGGGACATGGGACCCACATCAAATATACCGGAAGTCCACGAGATTACTAGAACTGTTAGTTTTTTAAGATTAGTTAGTGTTACACAATTTTGAAATTTTTGTCATAAGTATGGTTGGATAAAATGCAGATTTCCGATTTTATTTGGAACATCCGGTTTAACCGGAACTGCTCTTAACTTTGCTATTTTAAATAGGACATCCTATATATATTTTTAATCAATTCTTCAAGAAATTCCAAGAAAATACATGTACTACTGGTTATACTTATCTGAATTAGTTTTTGAGAAAATGGTTTTCGAAAATGTCATTTTAACTGCCATTTTTATCAATTTGCTAAAAAGCTATAAAAAAGTTATTGTGATTTTTCACACATACTTAATGACCCTAATATCCTATCATCCAAAATATTCGGTTTTCCCGGAAGTGCCATAGAAATTTACTTTCGGCAGTAAAAAACTTTAATAATTCAAATGGAAACGACTACTTTTAACCTTAAATTTACACTTAACACTTACTTTTTAATATTCTATGTTAATAGTGATTAGTGATTATGTATTATTAATAGTGAAGCGTTAAAAAATAAATTTTCTTTTCTATTTTCAAGGCAGTCTAGTGTTTTACTAATAATATCTTAAAAACTATTAGGTTTAGAGATAGGATATAATAAATAAAAAGTATTGAAAAATAAGTTTAAATTTAAAGTTTAAGGTAATGGTTTCCATTTGAATTATTGAAGTTCTTTACTGGTCAATTTCTGTAGCATTTCCGGTAAAACCGGAAACTGCATTTTTACGGTGATAGGATATTAGAGTTCATATGGGATATGGGTAAAAAATATTGTCTTCTATCATTTGTTTTTTAACAAATCGATAAATATGGCGGTTAACATGGTCATTTTCGAACAGTATTTTCTCAAAATCTAATTAAGATAGGTATAGCATGTGGTATATTTATTTTCTTGGAATTGCCTGTAAAATTGATTTTTAGAAAAATATGCAGGGTGTTTCATTTAAAATAGCAAAGTTGAAAGCACTTCCGGTTAAACCGGATGTGCCACATAAAATCGGAAACATTAGAAATCTGCATTCTATCGAACCATATATTCGACCAAAATTTCAAAATCTAGTAACACTGATGATAGTGACCTTAAGACAAACTTTTAGAACGATTGTTGCATATCTAATACGTGCGTAAATTGACTTTTCCGCACGAGGTTTAGATAAATAATTCCGGCGAAGCAGGTGTCGTCAGCTATCGGCACTGATTAGAAACGTAAATAGCGAAAGTACGTTGATTTATTTTAGATACAATTTTCTCTTTGATTTGAAAAAGGATGTTGTAACTAAACAAAAATATTAAGTGGTACCTGATCAGTTCACTTGACAACGTTGCATCGCGTTCACGGTCACCTCAAGCGAAACCCAGTTCAGTTTTACGGGGAACCAGCTAACTAAACTTGTATCCGAATCGGAACCACATCGAGTCGCGCGGTACCATAGTCGTACGTTCGATCGCATTTCAGTGTTTACCTTGCACTTCGGTTTGTTTTGTCGAGATTTTGAATAAACTTTTTTTAGATATAAACAAATACATTATGTGGTAGTTTTTTGTTTAGTGAGTGTGGTGGTACCATTGTATTTTAGGATTTTACTTGTGTTGCACAGCAAAATGGTGCAGGTATGTTTGTTACTGTTTTGAATGGAAATATTTAAGACAAAATAATATGGATTGTACAATCAACTTTTTTACTCTTTTCGCAAAATAGCATAACAAAATGATGTTATGTACTACTACATAGTAGTACCTACATACATACCTCCCTAACGTGGTCTTTCCGGTTTAATAATAAGTAAATATATTTTTTTTGAACATATTTCACTTTATTAGAAACCTTCTTGTTATTTTTTTAACAATAGCAGCAATATAAAAGTACTTGTTTAACCGTAAAAAGAAAAATATTCTAATTAATTTAATAATAAAAAGCTAAATTTTCTTTATAATTAAGGTGTCTTTCATCATCATGATTCAAAATTAAATATGTACATATATATATATATACAATACTTGGCTTAAAAAAATGTTCACATTTTTATTTATTTATTTGTTTTCTAAAAAATTGTATTTTTTTATATTTGACATATGAGGTTTCTGCAAAATAATTTAATTATTCTTTTTTTTAAGAATAAAATTTTGAAATTAGGCCAAAATTTTTTGAAAGAAAGTAACAAATATTTGTTTAAAAAAATTTTACAAATAGTTATAAGTCTCCATCAGTAATGCCACTACTGTTTTTATCTTCGTCTAAATGCAAGGGATAAACCACTGAAAAAAATCACAATTCCACTTTTTCATGTACCTAGTTCCACCACAATTCCACAAAATCTCATCACAATGCCATTTCCACTTTAATTTTAGATATTCATAATATGAAGTGGCAGATCAAACAAAGCTCCTTTTGTCTAAAAAAATTGATGAGCAAAAAAAAGTCTTCTATATTGAAAAAAGCTAAAAAACAAGAAACGAGGTAAAACTAAACGTTATAAACACACACAATTCCACCACATTTCCACACATTTCCATCACAATTCCACTTGACTTCCCCCAATTTCACGCAATTCCACATATTTTCACATAATTCCATCCAATTCCATCTGCTTGTACACCAAAATTCCGCAGTGCTTTATCCCTTGTCTAAATCTACAGTCTGCTACTTTGCCTTATTAAATAAATCCTTTGAATAGTCTGTTATAAAAAATGTTGACCTACGTTTTCTTTAAGTTACATACCTACCTTAAACTGTATGTATTTATCAACAGCTGACGGTTATCGTTTTTGCAAAAACATCTTAAGTCACTTGAAGTTTGGCTGTTTGCTAAAAACGCTGTTGGCGTTTGGTCACCTATATCAATAACTACTGCAATTTTAATAGTCGTTTTTATGCAAGACCTAGATTATTAGTCCATTTACCCACAGCTCGCATAGGTCCATTTTTAACAAAAGCTGACATAGGGGTTTTTGCAAAAACTCCTTAAACACATGTTATTAAATAAATAATATCAGTAAAACGTATCGATATCTGGTTCTTATTTTTTGTATTTTAAGATATGATAATGGTTTAAATTATCCAAATAATCCTAAAAATAGTGCAATAGTTTTAAGAAATGAAATATCTTAATTATTTAGATACGAATGACAGGTACACGTATATTGAGTGTTTCAAGTGGTTTTTAATGTTTTGACCTAAAATTATATAATTGGGTCCAAAGGTTTTGGTAATTTACGAAGTCCGTACGTGTAAGGAATTACTTGCACTAACTTTTTCTGTGTACTAACTACTTGACTAATAAATGTCAACCATGCTCAGAGAGAAAATCTTTAATAAATTCTCGCAGGCAAATGTTGGCATTAATCTCTACTTGCTACTTATTAATATTTCGTAGGTTTTACCTCGGTTTTTAACTTTAAGTTATTCAAACCACTTTGCTAATACATTTAAAATCAATCACTAAATTATCTTACATGATTTCTAAAGGATAAAAATCTTACCACACAACACAACTTAAGTGGCCTCAGAATACTGCATATAACATTACTTATTACAAAAGTTTTTCCATCAAGTATCTTAAACAAAGTAAGGCAAGGGTTAAGAGTCGTATATATACCAAAATATCGCCCTGTCAAATTCAAAACCTGATATAACAATAGTGATATCATTACTATCACGAAAACCTAACTGATTGTCAGGCAAAATTTTTTTTTTTTTTCGCGTAGTCGGCAATATTATAAAACAATTTTTTGACAATACAAGCAGTTTTAATTGTTTGAAGTACAGGCATCCTACGCCCAACGTGTTAACGTCCTATTTCAGCAGGATAATGCACAACATACCGCTCGCTTAACTATGGCTTATCTAGAGCAGCAACAACGTTCATAAGCTTTCTTGGCCTCCATATTTTTCCGATCTTTCCCTATTTTTTCTTTTGGAAAAACGTTAATCAAATGCATCAAAAGTCTTATTCTACAATATTCAAACATATTTAAATTTACAAATCCAGCAGCATTTAATCTTTATTATTAAGGATGTAATAAACATCAACAAACGATGTATTTACAAAAATAAATATGCAATTAAGAAGCGTAGTCCTAAGTTAAAATCTGCATATCAATACAGAAAAGAGATAAATGTCCCAATCTCGGTCCCAATAGTTGTATTTTTCAGAGCTGAATTTAAATAAATCATGTTTTAGGTCATGACTACATCCATAACAGAGTATTCAAATTTGAGAAAGAATACATTACATACAAGGGGTGAAACCATATGAACACCACACAAGAAAAACAATGAAAGTCCATTTTTTTATAAGATGATATTTTTGCAGGGTTTTTATACCTCGTGAGTTGATGCATATTTTAGTACTAAAAGAAATGGAAATATTATCAAATATTATTGAGGATTATATCTACAAACGCCTTTAAAATTATCGCAAACTATGCAAAACAATTCAATATCAATAAATGGTATAAAGCACTCTCCTAAACAATTTATATTTTTGGACATTCATCGCTTTGCCCGCGTGGTCTTTATATCATTTCTGTAGGGGTAAACAGTTGTTAGTCCAAATCAACATTTTAATATATATAGACAAAAATGTCAAATGTCGGCACCACACGTTGTCCACACGTACTGTGGTCGAGAATTTGTCGAAAAGTTTGGTAAACCAGAACAGTCAACGTGTGGACAGCAACGAATTCTCTTTAATTCATGTCGGTTTACCGACACCGCAGCGAACCCAAGAAAACTTGATTCAATGAAGGCTAAACCAGACTAACTGACTGTTTACACGATCGAGTTGGCCAGAGTTTGTCGGACTTGATTCAATGTGAAGATACGGCATAAGATAGCAATACAATTGAATGAAGATAACTACAAATTATATGTCAGATATATGGGCAACCAACAAACTTGAACTAATTATTTTACAACTGGAGTTAAAATTAAAAATGCATTTAAAGAACCTATTACTAACGCCAATTTTATCACAAATTGGAGTTTGTATTGATTGTTACAGCTAGGGTACACTTATTGTACAAAAGCTACATCTTCAAATCCCCATTATTAAAAAATGATTTTTAACTCACTTACTTGACTACCTGATTGGTCTATTAGAGCTTTCATGATCAATTTATTTTTGGCAGTCGCGGGAAAAATATAATTTAAATTTTATCGTTTTTTTGTGGAATACTCGATGTCATTCAAATTTCCACTAATTGAATCTAACCACCAATTTATCTCGTTGTAAAGGATGTGTATTTATAACAAAAATAGCAGTAAAATCCACAATGATTCATTGTTCGGTATTGATCGTGTTAAGTACCGTAATAAGTCATAGATGAAAGGAAATATTTTTACAGATTAATAATGTTCCTATCTTTTATTTGTGTATTGATATTGATATTGGCTAATACAATTTTAGTACACCGAATTATTTAGGTCAACCTTATCCCTCACATAGCATCAAACCCATTTTTAAAATACGTGTATAGTAAGAAATAGTCTTATTCTTATTCTCTCTCTACAAAGGCACTGCTTACACCTTGGTTAATCTAGATAAGGGGGTATTGGTAGTTTAAGGAGGCTTCAAAAGGTCTTGTTAATTTGAATTAAGTTGTTTGGACTTAGGATCAGGCGCTTATGACCAGTACAGTCAAGGCACGATTCTATCATCTGCCTTTAAACCATATAAAATCACTAGATTTTGTTAGATTAAATTAGTTTGAGAGTGAATTGTACACCCTCTATCACTGCAACCTCCTTAGGTTTATTGTTTATACCCTCCATCCATATGTTAGAGCACGTTATCCAAGTCGGTCTTTTTAATCGGACTTCACAAGCTTGAAAGTGGCTCCTTGGAAAATCGTCCGCTTTGGGTTTTTTCTCACCCAGCCTTGCAAACCTTAGGCGGCAAAAGCCTTAACAACAGCACCATAAGTGCTCTGCTATTTCTTCTTCTTCCTGGCAGAACCTGCATAGATTTTCTTTTGCCAGGCTCATAGTCTCCAGGTGTTTATTTAGTCTGAAATGTCCTACTAGTTGACCGACTAAATTTTTACTGCCTTCCGGATGTAACTCGGAAGGTCTTTTGCAAATTCTGGTGAGTATGCCTGTATAATCTTTTTCGCTTGACGCTTTCCTAGTGTTCTACTTACTCAGGGTAATATTTGCTTGCTGAGCAGGGTCGTTCCTAGGGTATCTGGCGCCGTGTGCAAAAAAATATTTGCCGGGACTGTAAGACGAAAATCTACTTTCGGGTTGAAAAATGTTTGAAGACCAAACACTCACTTCTATTTTATAGCTGTCTGTAACTGTTTACTTCTTTTTTCCCTATTATAAAAAAATAATTTAAAAAAAATCAATTGTGCTCTTCTCCTATTATTTTAATTCGTCACTAAACTACCAGCCGCCCTTTCTTTCATACTTTCCTCAAAAATAATATGTGAAGAACACAATAATATTTTGTCTGTTTTTCAAAAAGCTTTGGCTTCGTAGCCCACGAAGTCCAATTGGTGTGTGGGGATAGAGGAAAGACCACTCATCTCGATGGATTGCTAATGTTATAACCTGCGCGAAACAAAAGTTACATTTCATGGGCGAAAAACCGGTTTGTACGCAAGCCAGTTGAGGGTAAACGCAATGTGTTGACCGCGTCCTGGTTTTCTGTTCAAAGTACGGTAGCTAATGAGCGTTACGGTCAGACCACGGACGAAGGGTACGGGGTGCCGGTGTTTGTATTTTGCCACGGCTTTTAAGTGCGCATGTTCGTCCACCCACTGCGCGCGGTCGTAAAAATCCGAAAAATGCTTCTTGCTACTGCGGATCTAAAAGTAGGTTATCTATGGGAAAGACCCGATAGAGTATGTGCATTAAATAACTGGAAATATCCGGATTTCCAAATTATAGTTACAGTTTACAGTATTATCGCTCACAGTTATTGTGCATAATAAATAAAAATATGTCTTATTCATTTTTACGTAAATTCAAGATATTTATTTTATTGATTTAAAATTAGTATTAGGTATTAGAGTTTTATATCATATCACAGTTGAATCCAAAACTAATTTTAACGTCGATTAACTTTTGAAGGAGTTAGTTTATTAAAAAATTAGTTTTTTTTGTAAAGCATCCAAGTTCCTTTAAAAGCCTTTATTGGATTTATTTAAATATTGATTTTGTAGAAACACAGAATATTATAGCTACCGCAAAAGAAGTCTGTATAAGCGGGCTTATGAGAAGGCTTCGATTTTCGGCGCCGATTTCTTTATACTTGTCCGTAATTCTATTGCGGTAACTATCATATTCTTTGGTAGTAGTGACAAAAATCCAAATTCAAGAAACAAAATTAAAAAATAGTTGATCAAAGCCCGATTACATGGAAACGGTTTTTTGACGACAATTTACGAAGGTAGTTTTTTTGTAGAAAATTCAATTTTTTTTTAAGAATATGTGTTGGTAATATTTTTTAAATTGACAATTTGCTAGTTTTGCATTAAAAAGATTGTTCCCAAAAAATTTAGTGGCGAAGATAGACCTCTTAATATGGATTATTAAGGGCTCAAACCGTTCGATATTTCTTTTTATCTAATAAACAATTTTTGGTACCAAAACTGTGTTTGTGAGTTCTATAGGTTTTTTTACTTACTTACTTAAATGTACTTTATTGACATAAGCAAAAAAATTACATTATATCAAATGGCCATTGACCGAGGAGCCTAAAATTAATAACAGTTTAATATAGGTATATATGTACGGGAAATAAAAGTGAATTTAAACAATTTATATAATCAAAAAAAAAATCCATTATGTATTTTTATAGCTAGATGTTTGGTGTCAAATTAATTGTTCCAATTCTTCATATATTGTTTGTAAAGATGTATGCGTTTGTTGTCTTTTTTCTTCTTCTGTTCGTTTAAGGCAAAAATCTTGAATTATATCTAGATTGTACTGTTTTGATATAAAATTTGTAGTTAGTTATCTTAAACGTTGCAAGATTGGCTGTATTTTGGTCATGTCATAGAGAAGTATATTTGGTGGGTTATGTAATATATTTCTCGGATGTCTTATTCTTGTAATTGCTCTTAGGGATGTTGTTTCTGCTACTTCTAGAGATTTTCTGGCATTATTATGTAAGTTAAGCATAGCTGGGTGTCCATATTCCAAAAGTGGTCTACAGATTGATTTATATATGATGGTTGCTGTGTTTATATTTATTCCATGGCCTCTGTAGGTTAGGCTTTTAAAGTGCTTTGCTCTTAATATAATCTTTTTCTTACAACTTTTTACGTGTTCATTGAAATTGAGTTTATGGTCGATGGTCGTTCCTAGGTATTTTGCAGACTGCTTTGGTAAAATAAGGTGATTATCGATTATTACAGTAGGAGAGTTCTCTTTAATTTGGTGGTGAAATATTTTTGTTTTTTTTTATTAATCACTTTATTTATTAATTAAAAAGGGCATACTTGGTACAATTGATCAGGTTTTCTACCATGAACTGTCGGCTCCGTGCTGTTGTTTTGTGAGGGATGATGCAAGCAGTTAAGTCTAAAATAGAATACCACGAACCATAGAATCAGAAAAAAACAATTCGCGGTCGTACCCATTATCAAACAATATCTTTTTATGGTTTCTCAAATTATATTATACTTTCTTAAGTACGGCAGGTCAATCGGATAATTAAAGTGAAAGTAAATAAATAAAGGAGAAATAAAAGACCATGTATTTCAGGTTAAATACCTCTAATGCTTTTCAGTATAACAGGAAAGGAATGTTTGTGTTAGGTATGGAAAAAGTAAAAATATCACGTAATAATACAACTAAATGTAAAATAGGTATAGACATCGAGAATAATAATTACAAAATTTACATGTAAGAACCTTGAAAGGTCGATAATACGATTACTGGTAAGGTTGCGAAAAACAATGGGTTCGTAGGCAGTTGAGTAATAACATTATAATAAAACATATTATACGAAAAATACTTAAATAAAAGCTGATTATATTTTTAATAGTAATTATACAGGGTGTCCGGGAAGATGTGGGCAATTTCCCAGATTCATATACAGACTGTCCATGGATAGGGTTAACAAGAGGACAAATTGACCAAAAATTTCATTTTTCAAAAAAGTAATTCCTAATAAAAAATTTTGCTTGTAAAAAAATTGATTAACGAGGAGAAAATGTTGATTTTGTATATAGGGCTTGCAAAAACGTAAAAAACATGATTTTTCCACAAGAGTAAACTACCTTTATTTATCATTTTTAAGCAAAATATCATTTAAAAAATTATTTAGAACAGCATTTTGAATAACTTTATTAAAGTTACAGGGGTATTAAAATGATTTTGAAATTATCAAAAATTAATTATTTTAAATTTTTATAATAAAATAAGCCAGACTCTCATAATTTGGTTTTCCAACACGTGCTTTCTCCAAATTTCCACAATACACAATTTTTCAACTGTAAATGGTTTTTGCCAAATTATGGATTTCAATATAATGTATTATTGTTTTTATGGATTACAAACATTAATCTAAATAAATTTTTCCAATGACATTTTGCTAAAAAATGAAAAATACAGGTAGTTTATTCTTGGAGAAAAATCATGTTTTTTAAGTTTTTGGGAACCCCGAATACAAAATCAACATTTTCGCTTCGTAAATCATATTTTTTTAAAAGCAAATTTTTATAAAAATATCTTTTTTCAAAAAATTTAATTTTTGGTCTATTTGTCCTCTTGTTAACTCCATCCGTGGACAGTCTGTACATACAACACATGAAAATAATAAGTTTCTATAGTGCGGTCCCTACCTTCATCTTTTGAATAGGATAAGATATTGAGCTCGGGTAAAATTTAGGTAAAAAGGTGTCTACTACTTTTTAACATAAACGTAATTATGGTCGCGTGGACTAGTGCCGACGGGGCACTAGCAATATTTTTATTTGCAAAATTTTGATGAAAATAAACAAGTAATTCGAAATTCAAAAATAATTAATTTGAAAAGTAGTCCATGACTTGGTATTTGGACATAACTCCGAAATCCAAATAACTTTTCTCTTAACTATTTTAGTATTTTTTTTAAATAACGACTCTACTCCTAAGCAGTTTTTAATCTTTTTGATCAAGCTGTATCCATATAGGTTTTAATTAAACCAACTGTTGCTAATACAGTTTAGGACCATGCACTAACTTTTATAAAGAATAAAATTTTCTGACAATTTGCCAATAAAGACGTTTCCCATTTGTTGTACAGACAGGGTATTCCATTTAAGAGGAAAAACGGTATCTTTTTCGACTTTCCCCGATTTTCAAGATATCCAATCGATGTATTTTAGCTTGTAGAATTCCAAATCATAATAAAAAAACAATTGCATACCAAACAAAAGACTAACGCCTTAAATGTTGCGCTTTTTAAATGGAACATTTTTGGATTCTATGGTCAATTCTGTGCTTTTTAATAAGGGTACTATAAAGTTTATCTTCAACTGTTTATTAGTTATTGACTCTCAATTAGTCACATTTTTGGCTTATATTATTTAATTAAATAAATATATCAATATAAAATGCACGGCGGTGGTAAACGGGGCGCAAGGCCTTCATTAAAGTTTTATTAAACAGGTAAATGGGGCGGAGGGATCTTGGGGTCAATAAAATCGTATAGGTAAACGGGGCGCAAATGTTTTCTTTAAAGTAAAGGTATCGAAATAAAATGTTGGTCTATTTTTAAAAATTTTATTAGTTAAAAAACATTTATTGCATTAAAAAATATTTACATATTATACACTTGACAAATACGAAGTACATTTTACAAAATGTAGTCTACTTATTTCTTTTAACCTATATTTATTCACAAGTTTTTCCAGTGATTCTAGTTTAGCTCTAACATTTTTATCTTTAAGTTTCTTAGTCAAATGTAAACTTTGTATTTTGATGTATGTATCAATCTGACATTCCTTAAGCTTTTCAAGAAAGACATGTATAGACCCACACCCCCTCTCGGGAAGGGCTGGCGCCCCATTTACCTATGATATAAACGTGACCTTACAGGCGTGCAGGTAAAAGAGATATTTTCGCGCCCCGTTTACCTCCGTCCAAAATGCAAGTAACGCAGGTGTTTACCCATTAGTAGATTTTATTTTATTTTTTCATAATCTTCCTTTTTGCTTCACTGGCATTTTCTTGACACTTGTACTATAGCATTACTATCTATAGTTTTTACTTAAAAAATAATTTATTGTGAAAAACTAATATAATATCTACTTATCTACAGAATAATTTATAATGAAAAATTAATATAAAATCTACTATTGACTTTAAAGTATCAGGTAATCACCTACCTGCTTTACCTTAATTAATTTTGATATATTTAATTAAATAATATAAGCCGAAAATGCGACTTTCTAACATTCAATAACTCATAAACAGTTAAAGATAGACTTACCCTTTTTAAGAAACACTTAGAATTGATCATAAAATCCAAAAATGAGTGTTTCTATTTAAAAAACGTAACATCTAAGGCGTAAGTCTTTTGTTTTTCAGGCAATTGTATTCTAGTTACCATTTTCAAATCCTTCGAGCTAAAATACATTGACTGTCTATCTTGAATTCTTTAAAAAAATACGGAAAAAGTAATATAAATGTCCCATTTTTTTTCTTAAATGAAATACCCTGTAGACCTAATAGTCCAAACTTTATGTTTGCTTTTGATTTATTAAACATATTTTATGTTAAAGACTTGTATTATGATAAACTATATTTGTTGTAATTTTTTCATAAATTTAACGAAGTCCAAAATACTGTGTGCCAATCAAATAACTTGTAGTTTAAATATTTAAAATGAATTTCGTCATTCACATAAAGGAAAGAATAAGCCTATTTCATATTTTTACTTATATGGTTATTATTTTGCTAATTTTGCACAGAATGTAAAGGAAACGCTAAAACGCCACATGAGATCATTTTAAACATTAAAAAATTCCGCTTCAGCGATTCCTGTACAGTAATAAATACACCTGACACCGGTTGTACCGTACTGTTCTGCGTACCTACTGAACCAATAATTTTTGAACTGTTTCCGTCTTTATTACCTTATTTTACCCAAAAGTATTTATTATTAATCCATTGTGCATTGAAACAATTTTAGTGATTTAAGTTTTTATAACTTCACTACCCGTTAGATAGAGATTAGACTTTTTAAAGTCCACTTGTTATTTAATTTTAATACCATTTGGGTATTTTGTACTCATCTTATTTCTTCTAAGATATAAAATTCTCATATATGATCAGGGCCGAATTAGGTAAGTCTGTCGAGGTGCCTAGGCAATGATCCTGTCGGGGTCCCTTGCTAATAAAATTAAAGTGGCAGAAAAATTGAAGACCAAAAAAGGTCATCCAGTACTTCCTTTTATATATTCAATCACTTTTCACATACTTTACAACCTTTCATGTCATTTCGGGGCCCCCATTTTGTTGCGCCGGGACGCATTTTCATATGTTACCGACAAAACAGGCGTTCGGTTTGCCGAATACGTCTCATTAAGTTGCCGACGTATTCCTAGTTTACGTCTGTAACATAGACAGAATAAAATAGCCCAACTGATAAAGCATATTAACATGGAAAAAATATAACAGTTTGTTTTACTGTAATTAAGTTAAGGAAGAAGAAGGGAAATTGTTTATGCTAATTTCACTCATTTTTCCTTACAGAAATATCGAATTTAATCAACGATCAGTAACGAATATTTACTGCAACTGTTTGACATGCTAAAGAATAAAATGTCTGGATCATCTCATTTATGTTACAGACGTAAACAAAAATACGTCGGCAACTTACAGATAGGTATTCGGCGACTCGAGCGCTTTTTTCCGTCGGTAACATATGAAAATGCCGCCGGGACACCTATTTTATGCGGGCCCCCTAGGCAGTTACCTACTCTGCCTAATGAATAATCCGGTTCTGTACATGATGCGGAAACCACAAAATTAACCCAATAAACTGTTATTTGTAAAAAAAATAAAAAAGTTAGGGAAGGGGGAGGCTACGTTTATGACTTAACTGATACTTAAGCGATACATAAAGTTCTGTAAAACTTTTTCAGGCCGGATGATAATTACTGTATACATGCCGAACTCTATGTTAGAGTTCAAACGCCGTTAGTTAAACACAGCTACGTCATACTTTGATAGCATCAAAATGCCACACACATCTCATCGACTACAGAAACCCTATATCTACAATTGGGGGTAGCTCGTTATTCTTGCTACAATTAAGCGATGCCTATGGTAATAAAATACATGGAAAGTCGTTGCTTTTTAACACGCTTTTATTAACTTGGGTTGTAACTATCTATCAATCTATCAATCTGGCTGGCTATGTAACGGAATCTTTGAGCCTAATTTTAACCAACTTCCAGCTATTCGATTTCTTTGAAACTTTGCACACGTATTAAGGAAACATGACAATGCAATAATCTGCAAACAGTATCCCGTTATCTTTTTTGGATCGCCAGGAAAAAAAATTCCATTATATTATAAAAACAACACCTAGGATGCCATCTGTTGGCAACATTTCAAACTTTTCTATTAAATGAAGAAGAAATTTTTTAGTTTTTACACAATTTGGTTAGTTGCACCATTGGTGTTCAATTTTTATGAACAATAAAAATTAATAAGTTCTTTACACAATAGGGTTAGTTGCACCATTGGTGTTCAATTTTTATGAACAATAACAGTTAATAAATGCCGTTAACACGCTTTTTTATTAACTTGGGTTGTAACTATCTGGCTATGTAACGGAATCTTTGAGCCTAATTTTAACCAACTTCCAGCTATTCGATTTCTTTGAAACTTTGCACAAGTATTAAGGAAACATGACAATGCAATAATCTGCAAACAGTATCCCGTTATCTTTTTTGGATCGCCAGGAAAAAAATTCCATTATATTATAAAAACAACACATAGGTTGCCATCTGTTGGCAACATTTCAAACTTTGCTATTAAATGAAGAAGAAATTTTTTAGTATGTTGCAATATATTGGTAACGGTCCAAACATTGCCTGGATTGCCATCTGTTGGCAAAATTTCAAACTTTGCTACTTAATGAAGAAGAAATTTTTTAGTGAGTTGCAATCTGTTGGAAAAATTTTAAAATTTGCCACTCTTGTTCATTAAAAAAATTTTTCGCCATTTTGTCAAGAGTAGCAGAAACTAAAAAATGAAAAATAATTAATAGTTTAAAAAAACTAAAAAACACGCTTTTATATGCAACCGAACTAAAAATTAGAAAATAATTTTTCATTAAAAAAATATTGTCATTTCATAGTAAAAAGCGTGGGGTGATAAATATATTAAATGTTATAATTATTATATTTGCAAATATCTATGATGGAAAAGTTATGAAAAAATAGTAAAATGCACCCCACGCTTTTTACTATGAAATGACAATATTTTTTTAATGAAAAATTATTTTGTATGTTAACATTTGGTTGTTGATGACGTAGCTGCAGCTACACATTTGTTGAACTTGAACTTACAGTACTTTACCTTTCCGACCAGCATAAAAGAATTTGTATTTTTAAATCAGGCGGCTGCAATATCCGTGAGTAAACAATCCCTTGCCGCTTGCTGCTTGAACTAAACAAATATTATTAGCGGAGCAATACTAATGTGTGTAAACTGGTTTCATAACGCTGTTAACCATAAAATATTCTAGCCAGTACTGACCATCAGTACAGAGATTTGACACTCGCTTAGCCCTTCCGCTTGGTATTGTAGCCGAGGCCTAACATTTCAACATTTTTGCGGCAAAATAGTTTCGTGTTACCCACTTTTAACGGATAACACGCAACACTGTGTGAAATACATACTTTAGGGTTGCTTTGGAGTTATCTTGCATAGAATTAATTAGAATTTTGGGCATCAACTTCTTTTTTTTTAACACATATTTTCATTTGTTCTAGGAACGATTATTATGGATTGACCACCACGCGCCCCATCACCATACGCTTCAAACCCATCATCCGCAGCCCAAGAAAGAAAATGGGTTCAGTAAGGATCACCATTCACCAGAATCCTCAGATTCCGAAGATCTGCATTGGGGACCTGGAATAGTTAATAAGCTACGAAATAAATATTTAAGTTTAGCACTAAGAGAAAGTAATTCGAGACCTACGATTTTAAGGAAAGCAACCAGTTTAGAAAATTTGTTGGATGAAGATGAGGAAGAGGAGGGAGGAAAGGAAGATGAGAGGTTGTTTAGGAGAAGAGGCGGAGGTAACGATGGAGGTATGTAAATGTTAACGAATGTATCTTGGCCGGTTAAATTTGGTTGGCCAATAGTGAGACACCACAATATCAAGAACTCATTTTTAATTTATCTATCAGTTCTGCATTTTCTTAAAATGAAATGTTTCCTTCTAGACCTATGCATATGAAAAAAAGTTAAATATTTGTAATAGTAATATGTAACCGTATACTATAGCACTCAGCTAAAATGGAAAATAGATTTTTTAGTGTTTTGTGAGAAACCATATACCGAGTGCCCATGAGGTTACTTTCTGGCTGCCATTTTTTAATTTCTGTATCTAAGTATTAAGTACTTTTTATTTGCTAAAAAAATAATTAAGCAAATCTAAGGCACCTGCAGTAAAAGTTTATTATATAAAACCTATAAGTTACATTTATGACGAAAATATATATTATAACTATCTTTTTTCATCACAAACTTTGCATGAAATCGATGTCATGTCCTAAAATATTAATTGTTACTTAGTAAGTTTAACCTTTAAACCGACGATATGATAAGCTTTTACGACTTCTGGTTTCACCGGAAATGATTGGAAATTTTGATTTTTAAATGGGACATCCTGTATATTTTTTGTTATTTGGATTTTACAGACCATTTTACGTAGGAATACAATATTTTTGGAATAAATTTTGGTCAAATTTTATTTTTATTTTTTCTGATGTGCCATGATCCTTGATAGTTTACTTATTTTCAAGAAAATACGAAATCGATTTGATCTTTTAATTTTTTTAATAAAGAGCTCTAAAGTTTATTTTTGTAGTTTTTTGTCCTAGGTCAAAAACTAAAATGGGACCATATCACTTTTATAATATTTCATCAAGCAAATCCAACATTCAAAAAAAAACACTACGACACTTCTATATTTTCATTAAAAAAAAACATTATTTAATTTAATAACTATATAATAATAATATTAATATAAGGCCGAGTTTATAAATTAGGAATTTTGTTTAAGTATTAGTATTAGTATGAACCTAATTTAAATTTCGAAATTTTTTGGTGGCAATAATTAGCTTTATAAAAAAGTAACGAAACTTGAATAAAAAGGAGTTACCGGTTTTAACCTTTTTATGGCACATAAGCAATTAATATTTTAGTTTTAGGTTTTGGATTTTAGAAAATTTCAAGGTCGTTTCTTAAGACCAGGAAATTAAATTTGATTTATAAACTTGGCGTAACTTTGAATGGAATGAATTTATCGCGAAATGTTAAGAGACCTTTTTGTAAGGCATAAAATTTCCTGAATTGAAGATATGTTTTTTAAAACAAACATATTTGACATTTAATGTCAAACCACTTTCAGAATCTCCTAAACTATTTTGTTAAAATTTTTATTTTTATTTAATTTTATCTTGACAAAAATAGTGATAATTACTGTATACAGTAAATTCAGGCCCATCAGTAAACTTAACAAAAAAATAAGCAAATTATAGAAAAAAATAAATAAATAATACAAGCAAATAAGCTAGACTACATACAAAAAAATATAATATTAATTTAAAAAAAAACCATACATACATATACAAGTAGAAAAAAACATGTACAAGTTATTTTATTAAAGAATAGTTATATATGTATGCACACAGGTTAATTTTCTGAGAAAGAAAAAAACTATTATTATTTGATTAAGGATATAGAAATTTAATTTCATTTTTTTAAGATTGACTAATTTCCAGATTTCGTATAAAAATGCAGCAATTGTTGAAAAATCAATAATTTTAATGATGCCCCTCTTAATGTCAATATTAAGGGCTGAAAGTTTCAGGAATTTTTTTGTCATCATGAACAATATTTTTCCAGAACCGTTAGAAAAAAAAATGTTTGTTTTTTCGGCCCAGTCTAATATACACATAAAAATTACTTTCCGTTTGTTTAAGAACTCTACCTCGTTTCGTCAGTATCGATAAAGAAATTTTAAAAAATGGCAGCCAGAAAATAATCTTGTTGGCACCAGGTGTAAATCTTGTTAAAATGGGCGTATTCAGGTTGTCCCAGCGGCTGAGATAGCTTAGTTAGAAGTCACTCTGAATGCAAAGCTGATTACTGCTTTTTGATAACGGCTGAGTATTTTGCTCAGCGTAAAAATTACCGCTGTCGCTTTTCAAACAGCGGATTTTGATAGTTTGACATTTGATATTTGAAATGGAAGCTTGGTTATAATCGCGATAAATTTTTATTTTGCTAATACTTTTAAATATTTTCTTTGTAATAACGTTTAAATCCAAACCATTATTATGGATAAAAACAAATTTGGTCCAGATACCCATCTTTTGATCGTAAATAATGGAGGAAATCCTATTATAGAAAATAATAGAGTGTTGGTACAAAGTATAAAAGGTAAGGATAATTTAATATTTAAATGTACTACTTATTTCGTAAATTTTTATTGAAATTACCATAGTGTATTAACTATGCTCGTAAAATGTTTAGATAATTTCTTTGTTTTTATTCCTCTGTGTCCCCAAGTAGAGCAAATTTTTGGTCATACAACTGCGAAAAACACTAAATTAAACAATAAGGATGTTTTAAGTGCTATTGATAATAATAATGTGCTAGGTAGGTGAAAATAGCAGTTTTATTGTCTATATTGATATTTTGCATAAATTACTTGGTAGGTGCTTACAAAGTTTGTCAAACAGTTATCATTACTTACTGTAAATGTATAAATACTTAATATACCTATAAACCAAATTTATGTTATGTTTGAATGTTCACATTTAACCAGCTGTCAAATCTTTAAATTAGCAATGCATTCAGAAAAATAAAAACGCTGACTAACAGCGGTCTCAGTATGCTAAGTAGGGTAACTTAACCGATGGGACCTCCTGAATGTACCCAATGCTTCCGTAATAAGGGATTTCAATATTTAGATATTGGTATAGCAACATTGTCCGCATCGAAATTTAAATTAATTTTTTAATACCAAGTTAATTTGTTACAGGATCCCACCTAAACCGGTACAGATCTTCCAGTCGGCGTCAAGAAATGAAACGGGCCCGCTCTGTCGAAGCCATTTCACGGACCAATCATGACGAAGAAATGTCGATGACTTCATCAGTTACGGCGAAGATTAACAACAGACAGTCGTTACATGAAGATATTCTAATAGCCAACAATATGGACAAGGGGGTTACTGCCACAGATCCCACAAGGTAAATAAGGGCATATTATTTTTTTGTTAGGTACTCTTGATTATACAGGGTGATTCAAAAATCGATTACAAGACTTAAGGCAGTGATTCTACATGAATAGCAAATACTACAGCTTTATATAATTTATTATTTGTTTATTCAACGTGTTATTGGTTTTCGAATTACAATCACTTAAACTTTAATTTTGTTAATGCGAAATAAAAGTTTGGAATACAAAATATTTATCGCAAAGGACATTTTAAGTCCTTTTTAAGTTTTTTTATCTTTGGAAAAACCACGAAGACTAAAAGCCTAAATACTAACGTACTGTGGGTGTCTTAAGCGAGGTAAGAGGGAGTTTGTTGACACGGGACTTAAATACTTGAAGATTTGGGGGAAGGAAAGATCTCCGCGGGCAGCAGGTTCCACATTCTAGAAATTCTAGGGATAACAGAACGAACAAAGTGGGAAGTTCGGGGCCTGTCCAGTTGGACCGTATAGGGATGCATACGCGCGGAACCACGAATTTCTCTGTTGGGAACCGTGAGTGGAGGAACTATACTGAACAATTCTTCAGAGCAGAAGCCATGGAAGTACCTATAAAAAGCGATAGATCCCCCACAGCCCGACGATGGGCAAGGAAGGGAAGCCTTTCTGTAAGTGAAGTATCATTAATGAGACGAATAGCTCTTCTTTGAATAGAATCCAGAAGTTAACAAATATCCTTATCATTTTCTCCCGTATTCACAACAGTTCTAGTCAGGAAGGTAGTCACGTCGGAAAAACAAGAATTTTAGGTTGGCTGTTTTTTTTTATTTGTATTAGCTCTCCCTCCTCTTTTGGGTAGATTCTCGGCTGTCTGGCCTGCGGTAGCGTTTGCGTTGGCGCCCAGGTGTGACCTTGACTTTTAGAGCTATCACTGATATGTCAAAAAATGCAAACCTTGGTCATATATTATCGTTCCAAGTTTCATCAAAATATACCAAACTGTTCAGAAGTAAGAAGGGGCGACTGTATAATTAGCAATGATAAAACTATCTGGCAATAAAAAAATATGTTTGGTAAACCCTTCTAAAGACAATATATTGAAAATGAGGTTTTTTAAAACGTTTTAAAACCTTGGATTATCACCTGTACAGGTTGTTTCCTTCAGAAAAAAAAACCGTTTTACCTGAAAAGACTTTGGGTTTCTTATGCTGCGTCCAGACTTGCAACAATTCGCCGCACCTAATAGCGCGCCACATAGCCCCACATAGCACAGACGTGGACGTGGACGAAATTCACGTTGTTCCAAGGGCTTGGGGAATGATTCCGCTGTGATTCAGAGTTGTCAGTTTTTGCATCAAAGGAGCGCGAAAATAGGTTGTTTTTTTGGCCGGATGTTTGGCAAATTGTTGCAAGTCTGGACGCAGCTTTATGTAAATGTCACAAGAATTTGATATAAAGCTCAGTTCGAACAGTATTGTTTTTCCACAATGTATTTTTTTCTTTATACTCTGATTACGATTGATGTAATATTTTTGAAAAGAATACGTATAGGATCTGCATTTTAGCTGATTCAATTGTACAAGCTTGGCACTAAGACATCCTAAATCTCCTAATCTGCATATTATCTATTGTACATGGTTAATTGTTTTTAGACCTCAATCAAATACTCTCCAACAACACAAATATGTTTCATTAGTGCTCTATATTAAATTGGAAAATAGCTAAAGACAGTTTTAAATTGGTTTAAGAAACACACAGACATACAAATTAAGTTATATATCTCTGAAAAGACCTTTTTATTACATCATAATAAATGTATTAGTCTTTAAGCGAGGCTTTAAGTGAGATGTAAAACATGCATTTCTGGATTTTTTAATCCATCTTGAAAAAATCTATAAAATTAAAAAAAAATTTTAGACCCAATTAGGAACCTGAAGATATAATGTTGAAGGGTTCGTCTAAGGTCTAAAAGGAATTGATTTAACCATTTTTTTTGATCCACCCTGATGTAAAAGTTAATCAGACCTGCCCGCTAGTCGCGGGAATACCCTGGAATTCTAATACATGGTATGACTTGTTACCCCGCTTCGCGTCGTTCGTCTTACTGATTTTGTGTGCGGAAAAGTATCACTTTGCGCACTGTTAGAAATATAGCTAATCTAACATTCGTATAATTCAAAAATTATTCTAATACATGGTATGATTTGTTACCCCGCTTCGCATCGTTCGTCTTACTGATTTTGCGTGCGGAAACGTATCACTTTGCGCACTGTTAGAAATATAGCTAATCTAACATTCGCATAATTCAAAAATTATTCTAATACATGGTATGATTTGTTACCCCGCTTCGCATCGTTCGTCTTACTGATTTTGCGTGCGGAAAAGTATCACTTTGCGCACTGTTAGAAATATAGCTAATCTAACATTCGTATAATTTAAAAATTATTCTAATACATGGTATGATTTGTTACAGACCCTATAAAAAGACTGTTTCAATCGAAAATGGCACCGAAGACTCGACAAATAAATATAGTGGAAGAATAAACAGGCCAAAAGAATTTCTCCTTTATTAAATGAAAAGGAAAAGCCCCCAGTAGACGTCGTCAAGAACGCGAAATTGATTTTTGAGAAAAGGCCTGAAACGCGTACAAAAAAACCACTTCACACTGGTAAGTAAGCTGACTAAAATAAACTAACCATGGTCCTTTTTTTATTAACATACAAAAAATAAAAAAGTCAGGGAAAGTTGTATATAGCTCATTTAAAGTAGATTTTTACTGGTTAGTTTTGTATGGAAGCTTATGTAGCATAATTCTATACTCTCTGGCTAAAGCTACTTTGTACAGAGTGGTTTTTTAAGTGGAGTAAAGAGATCGGTTAAAGTTATTACCTAAATTTTTTTATAGTATTTGTAAACGGTAGCAGTTAAATTTCTATTATGTAAAATAAAAATTAACAAAGTGGCGTAGGGTCGAGTAAAACCCTTAAAATGATACCTACCATCCATATAAATTCAACTTTATTTATTGAGAGCTTTAATAGGCATTATGACAGATTTGGAAATACTACTTTATTATGTTCAGAACCATGGGCTATGTCAAAAAATATATACACGTTCAGTCAGATTTAGAGGTTCATAGGAGGCAATGCGTGGAAAGGAGACAGTTTAACGTGCGTAGAATGCTAACAGGTGGAAATTAGACGAAGAATTCCGGCATGTAAACGACGGTGACGCATAGGTCTAGTAACCAAAAGTGTATATGATATTTGCAAAAAAATGTTTTATAGGACGGCGTCTTTTGTGAGGCCAATCGTTAGTAAAC
Organism: Listronotus bonariensis; assembly: GCA_014170235.1. Taxonomy (NCBI): domain Eukaryota; kingdom Metazoa; phylum Arthropoda; class Insecta; order Coleoptera; family Curculionidae; genus Listronotus; species Listronotus bonariensis. The sequence goes on from JACEGR010000814.1 coordinate 83,911, forward strand.
CAACGTTTTGCTATATTTTTCTCCCTTTTGCCGTGCATGCTCAGTGGTCGGAGGAGAGGGACAAGTGCACCTTTGGTCCTTGATTCTTAATTCTGGTTTTGAATTGGTTTTAAAAACTAAAACCTGTTTAGGTAATTTATCTCTAGAAACCACAAAATCCTACACTAACAGTGAGGACTTTTCTTCGTTTTGTGTTGCACTACTGTTTTTGCAGTTTTATTTTATGAAAATTATTAATCAATTTTTAATATATTAAAAAAATAAACAGGTCTTTAATAATACAGCTCCACAAAAAAATAAAAGTTGGTGGTGCGAAAGACTAAGGTTTCACCCCATCAGGTCATGGTCAAGGTTATTTTAAGGCCAAATCATCAAAATTTATTGAAAATAGACCACAAACGTGGTACCTTTATATGTATTTCTGGGGTCCCTTAACTCGAATCCGGGAGGGCCAATTTGACTACTGATTCGGATTTAGCGACCCAACAAACCCCAAAATATCATGATTTTAGTGCATTTACGATAACTTCTGATGATTTGACCTTGATATGATCTTGACCTTATATATGGTCAATTTGCCCACGGATTCGGATTCAGCGTCCCCGAAAACATAAATATGCCATGATTCCTGGTCTATTTTTAATAAAATTTATTGATTTGACCTTGAAATTACCCTGACCATGACCTGAGGGGATCAAACTGCCCCGGATTCGGATTCAGCGATTTCAAAAACATAAAAATATCACGATTGTGGTCCTTTTTTAATAAATTTTGATGTTCTGACCTTGAAAAGATCTTGACCCTGAACAAAAAGACCCAAAAACAAAAAGATATCATGGTGTAGTCTTTCAGACCTTCAACTTTTTTTTTACTTGTCGGGCTGTGATTGACCATAAAATGACCTTGACCATGACCTGATAAGGTCAAACCGACCCCAGATTTGGATTCAGCGACCCCAAAAACATAAAGATATTATGGTCTAGTCTTTCGGACCACCAACTTTTATTGTTTTGTGGGGCTGTGTAATCCATAAATCCTCTTTTATATAATAAATAAAAAAATTCTAGTTATTTTTGGGTGGTGTCATCATGCCTGTTACTCTAAAATTTTAAAAAATATATACAGCGGAAGGTCTTACCAAATGGAAAACTTTTTAATTAATAACTTAACAAAAAACAGTGCCTCTTTATAAAAAGTCCTGCTTGATGAAAAAACCCATTTTCACAAAAATAATTGTTTGTTGGATGTACATGGTGGCCTAAAAAGATTTGTTTCCAAATTAAAATGTAGAGTATTTCTGAACTTTTTGAGTTGTATTTTATAAACATCTTACATACAAAGCCAGATATAAAAAAAAAATATTTGACACTAAAAAGTTTTATTTTTAGTTGCTTTATAGGAAAAAAATTAAAACCACCTAAATTGCCAATGGCGTACAATTTTCTCTTAATATTATTGACTGTGATGCCCACTGAGACGCCACTGGACCCAATAAAGTCAATCTAGTCAAAGCTTTACAAGCGCTATATTAAGTCGAACAACCGTACCAAAACGGTTTATGGGTATCTTAAGATATTTATAAAATACCGAATTATTTAAAAACTTTAACGCCCTATATCTCAGAAGCGAAACAACTCCGGACATATGTCTATAGGAACTTTTCTTTATAAAATGACATAAGAAATTTCTCTTTACAGTTTCGTACCGTAGCTAGGAAATTACCTGTATACTAATTTGGAATAAAGTATTTTTTAAGCCACATACAACATACAAATTTTTTTGTAAAAATGGGTTTTCTCATCAAGCAGGACTTTTTATGAAGAGGCACTTTTTTTTCGTAAAGTTAATAATTAAAAAGTTTCCCATTTGGTAAGAACTTTAAAAGACACACTGTATTTTTTTAACAAAACTAATATATTCTTTTCTATTTTGTATACAATAGTCAATTTTTAATAGTGGCATTTGATTAAGATAAAGCAAAACTTTTTTTTATGAAACCAATATTAAAAATGTTATTTATTTAAGAAAATTCACAATTGCATACAATGCATTTCTTTGATGTCCCCCAAAATTTTGTTTTTGAGCGAAACAATTAAAAAAAAATTGGGATATGAAATAAATGCATAAATACTATTATTGAAAGCAAAACAAGCTGGCTGCTGAGTGCCGTCTTGGCGTCATCTTGGAAAAAAATAAAACAGGGTCTTGTGGCACATCAATTTATACCTCCTGACGAGTACTTTATAACCCCAAAATATAAATTCAATACCTCGTTCAATACCTTTACCTACTACAAATTAGCGCTCCTTTAAAAATTATCTAAACCCCTGAATTAAATGGCCATATTTCCGAAACTAATAACGTTAGTTCAGGTTGATATTCTTATGTCGTAATTTCCTGAAGCTCTTTTATAGATCTTTTTATGGTGATGCTGGTGATTATAAACAGGGTAAGACAAAAAGTAACGTTTTTTACAAAGCAGCTTGTATGTTATAACACCATTATCAGGATTTAAAAGAACTATAAGAAATTAACACATTACAACACTAACCAGAACTATTTTTATTACTTTCGGAAGAAAGGCCATCCAATTCAGGCGTTTAGGTCATTTTTTAAGTACCGTTATTTTGTAGTAGGTAAAGGTATTAACTTTATATTATTGGATTATAAAGTATTGATGCGACAAGACCCCTTTTCAATTTATTTTTTTTCAAAATGGCGCCCAGCAGCCATCTTGAAATTTTTATCTGTCAATGTCACTCTTAAATTTAGTATTTATGCATCAATTTTATATACTAAAGTTTTAATATTTAAAATTGATCCGTTAAAAACTAAAAGGGGAGGCATTTAGAAAATGCTCTGTAAGTAACCTGCTGTAGAAAATAAAATAATTAAGTTTCTTTCTAACCCAACAAATGAGTATATATTTCCATACAATGCTGAACACCTGTGTCAATATTTTTACAATTTTCAGGCCAGGTAGCATCTAAAGTTACTAGTTTTAACAGCATGATAGTTAAAACTAAGTTAGCTACGACAACTCCATGGAAACCAATTAAACCTGTAAAACCAGTCCCGAATGGTAAACCAAAATGTAATAGATCATTTTAATTAACAACCAAACATTCGTTATTGTTGGACTAACAATTTTGTTCACCCTTTGATATTTGAGCTTGCTTGCTTGGTGTTATTGTTGCAACCTTAATCCCGCACTGGACATTTTTAATTTTATATTTTATCATAAGACCTATAAATTTAATTGGTTAAACCACCCAACATATGTTGAGCAAGATTTTGCTTAGAATATAGTTGAATGTATAATAATTTAATAACAAGACTAGACCGTGCAGCGATCGAGGGTTTTTATTTTAAAATTAAAAATTGGAGAGATATTTTGAAATTATTGTACATGAAACTATTTGCCAAGACAATCTTGAAAAAAATATTTCGGTAGTTTAATCGATTTAAATTTATAGGTCGAGTGGTATACAACTATATATTTTCTGAAAAACTTACATTTAAGCCAAAAACACAGAATTTTACGGATAATAAAGTTTGACATTTTCTATCAATTTGGGTAACCAGTTTATATGATAGAAATTCATTCGCTGTTAAACAGCACATGTGGTTTAATCATTTATCTAAACAAAATTTATCCAAAAAATGATGGTTTCTGATTGATCTATTTTCTAATGAGGGAAGTAATCTGATAAATTTGATAGTGTTTAAAAACCAAACAATCTCTGTTATATTTATCTACTTTTTATCATGTTAACCTTTAAAAGTTTCCTAATGATTACTATAATCAATTTAATCTTTCTGTAAAATTTACACGACGATACCCTAATTCATTAAATATGTTAATTTGTTTGGAATAATCTTAAATAAAGAAACAATAAAAATTCGATCTAGTTAAGGGGGAGGTACCTGTAAAATGTGAAAAAATATAGTATGTTAAAAGTCCTTTAAGAACACGTCAAAATTTTAGAACATAATTTTTAGTATTTCTTATATTACAGAGTCGGTAAGTCACTATAAAATCAATAAACCTATTTAAACTTCAAACGCGTTTTTCTCAAAACTTTATTTTGAGATTGGCGGTCACGATAACTTAAAAAGTTATTGACCGATCCTTCTGAAATTTTTACACATATTTTTAACAACAGTATCTTCTTCTATGTGAACCTACAAAATTCCGAAAATGCTTGAAAAAATATTTTTTAAAGCAAAAAAATATGATAAAATTAATCCAAAAAGTAATTTTTTTCAAGCATTGTATTTCACGGATTTTTTGACATTTTTTTAGGTTCACCGACAAATTATAAAATTAATAATAACCACATTTTTTTCAAATTACTAGAACTGATGCTAGAGTGCCCGCCAATTAAAAAGTCTCTCCTACCTTCCTAGAAAAATTTGGCGTACAGCCGCCATTTTGAATAATTAAAATGGGAAAAAAATTCTATATTATTATTTTATTATTTGAGTAAACTACATACTAATTTTTAAAAATGTATAATGACTCTTTTATTTAAAAGTAAATTATGAAAATCTAAGCATTTACAGGTATCTTCCCCTTAATAATTATTATTAATTGTTTCAATTTTAAGTAACTTTTAATAAATTAAAAAGTTTCATTGCTGGAAAAGGTTTTGCCCTCCTATTGTGTTTAGATTAGTAGCACCAGCTAGTGGTCCAGCTACTATTAATATGAAAGGAAGCATTTATTTTGTGGTTTTTAGTATTTTATTCAAATAGTATAGTGTTATCTTTTTTATTATTTTTTAAAATAAATTGCTCTAAAGGGGATTTAACTAATACACTGAAATAACTCATTGTTTTTGTTTATTCTAATATTATTTGTGAATAACGGGTAGAGAGGTATTAACCTTAGTAATATAAACCATGTTTAAGAACGCAGTTTGCAAAAATGTATAATTTATACAGGGTGTTCCGAAAGGTGAGGTCATAAATAAAAGGGTAAATAATAGAGGTAATAAAGTGAGACAAAATAATGTTAGTACTTCATACAAAAAAGTTCCATCGCGCTTCGTCAAGGGAGATATTGAAGTTCAAAATTGGTTTAAAAAAAAACACTTATTTTAATTATACCTTTGGAACTGTTGCCACAGTACTAATGATATTTAAGCAGCTAAATAACTTAATAATAGTGCTTCTTTCCATAGGTAAACTGCTGTTCAGTAAATCTGAATTATACAGGATGCGACAATTTTTTTTTCCATGTAATATATATGTTAGGGCAAATGTGGATAGTGCGGTTATGATGTAAAATTACCGGGAACTATGCATAATTACCAGTGCTCGTGGTAAAGGTTGTAAAAACCTTCGAATTAATCACATTTACCGGCAATTATATAAAATTACCATACCCCTTTTTTAGTAAATGTAGTAAATAATGAAATCAAACATCGGAATCAATTGCGAAAACCGGGAAATGAATAGGCGTTGCTAACCAAAACTAACCTGATCGTGACTTCGGGTACGTTGTATGTTATTTAAAAAATCCACTTCATATATAGAACTCCAAGTAAAAACGACATGTAACGAGGTCTAGACGCTAATACGTGCTCGGCTGCAAGTATCACCCTCCCCGCGCCCCGGCCGCGTCGTTCTCTCTCCATTCCAAAGCTTATGTCAACATTTACCACAGTCACGCAGAAGTTTTATATAATTACCGGTAAATGTGGATGATTCACTATATTTCCATTGCGTTTGTAATTATCTATAATTACCGGATTGCTTACATTTACCGTGACATATACATTTTTAACACAGGGAACAAATTTGGCAGTTTACTTTGGCCGTTGAATTTGTTTTGTACAAAAAAGGTTATATCTTATTTAAATCGATATCTTGAAACGTTTTCATAAAATCGCAATTTAAAACAGTCTTTATCTGTATTATAAAGTTTAAGAGGCTCACAAGCACCATGTTTAATAATTCTTACACTTTAAGGATTTTCTCAAAAAAGCGCAATTTTTTATTACCTACATAAAAAATGCTGGTAGGGTAGGGCGGGGCTAGTTGAGCAATTTTTCACTTGATCGGTTATAGCTCCTCAAAAATAAGTCTTAATGGCTTATAATGCTTACTGATGGATTAGCAAATTATCTCTTATTAATAGTGTCCATAGTAATTTCTTTCTAATAAGTCAAATTTAGGAGCTGCATCTATTTTAATGTAGATAGTCAAGTATGCCCAACGTACCCCATAGGTGAGGTAAGTTGAGCAAGGGTATGGGGCTAGTGGAGCACTTAGAAAGTATAGTCAAATCATGGCTTAAATGTTTGATACGTTTACAATAAAAATACATTTTGACAATTTGTTTTTTATATTTATAATCTTATATTGACAAAACGACAAATCTCATTAATAAAACAGCAACGTGCCTAGCTTGAACTATTGAATTTAATATCTATAAATTCATCTTCGTTTTTTAAACTTTTTAGGCAGTTTTATTTTGCTTCTCTTGTAATGCTTTCTGTATCTGTTAAAATTGCAGCTTTTCTCTATCTTCTGTTTGATTTGGCTCCTTTTCTTGGGTATGGTCAAACTATTTCCAGAGAAAATTTATAAGTTAGATAGGTGAGGTCGTTTTCTTTGTTGCTTGTACAAAGTTCGGGTTGCAGCCTCTTTTAATTCTTGAGGAGACTCTACTAGTCTTACTGTTATAGGTCCGTATCCTAAAAAATAAAACATTTCATACTAAAAACCGTGGGGTTAGTTGGGCAACTGTAGCTCAACTAACCCCAACCTGAAATTTTAAAGGAAAAGTAAATTTATTAGAAAACCGGTTAAAATTATATCCAAAATCTTTATACATAATTAAACTACATAATACTACATACTAATTAATTTACTTAAGATTAACACTTACCTGATTGAGAACGGAATATATTTAACTATCACCGATAAAATTTTCCGGCTTGCAATTATTTTACTTTTTAATCATAAAATAAACAATGCACACGGATACTTTTCTCGATCGCCGCGTCACCACTAGTGGTCGCACAATGAGTTCCTCTCGCGCAACCCCTTCTTTATGCTATTTGATACTTTCGCGTGCGGTCGGTAGTTTTTGAGATATTTTGATTGCCCAACTTACCTCTATGCTCAACTAGCCCCGCCCTACCCTATGTCAGGATTTAAAATTTGAAATGCAATAAAAAACGGTCCTAGATATTAATTCAAATAAGGTATTATTTTTGTAGAAAAAAGATTAAGAAATCAAACTGTTAAAGCAAAATGTCAAATTTGTTACCTGTGTTTAAAATGTATATATTAAATGAAAAAAATCGTTGCAACCTGTATATGTAATTACGACTTACTAAACAGCCGTTTACCCATGGAAAGAAGCATTACTATGAGGATATTCAGTTTGGGCAAATGTAATTGCTATTATGGCAACAGTTCCAAAGTTATAATTAATATAAATTGTTTAACTTTGAAGGTTAATATCTCCCTAACAAGACGCGTTATAACTTTTTTTTATTACTAGTACTAACATTATTTTGGCTCACTCTATCACCTCTATCATTTATTACCTCACCTTCCAGACAACCTATATACATATTTTATAACAAAAAACTATCTCGGTAAAAAAGTCCTTTTTATGTAATTGGGCCTTGGACATTAAACTGTATTTTAAATTTTGTTCGTTGCGTTTGTAGTAGTAACAAAACTGAGGAGAAAATATAAATTTTATTTTAAAGTTAAATAGCGTTGAAACGCATCGGTTTATCAAAAATTATTAAAAAAGCTTTTTGTAAAGCGTTCGATTTTATACAAGACAATTATTTGGTTTAGCCTTTTTGATGAACCATTAAAGAGTTATAAAATTCTAAACTCTAAAAAACAAGCTCGTCTATGTTAATCATATGAGAAATTAAAATTTATCATGTGAGACTTCTTAATATTAATATTAATATTAAAGGCTGTGGCTTTTACAGAATTTTTTTCATCAGTTCCAACAATATTTTATTTATAATTAAGAAAAAAATGGTCTTTTTTATTCAGTCTTGTAGATATGTCTTGTTCTGATCGATTGATCATACTTTCATATTGATATTTCACAAAAACATACATTATTAAAATTCTTTAAATATACCAATCGATAAAAATAAATTAAGGAGGTTTTAAAATTAATTTATATCGATTTTTTGATCAAATGTGAAGATACTTCTTTTTGAATAAGCCTTACCTAATTGATATTATGTGTATTTTTCTAAGTTATTTTATATTTTTGTTTTATTATTACCTATTTAATTTAAAAAAAAAGACGAGAAACGAAATCCTGAACATTTTGCAATGCTGTAAGCTAACAGATAGTACAGCTAGATTAAAAATAAAACCTTCTTGCGACGCGCTTTTTTGATATAACGTTTAACTTTTTTGTAGGCGATGTCGCGGCCAAAGTAGACAGCTTTAATAATATCGTTAAATCAAAGTCGGCTTCGAAAAGCACAAAGCCACCGATTAAAAGCACTAAACCAGTACTAAATGATAAACCGAAAACTAATACTCAGCATCACGTAAGGCCAGCTAAACCTGTAATTTTAAGTGAGGAAATGACTAAACCGAAGAGTTTGGATCTTAAGGGGACCAAAATGGGGAAAAAGGACTTTGGTGGTCAAGTAACGAGTACTATTCCGGATGTGTCAAGGTAAGTCTGGTCCTGTAAGAGGAACGGTTTTAAATAGCTCATTAAGGGGTTATTCCCCAACGAAAAATAATTAATAAAAAAACTTCGTATAAACATATTATGTCCTAAACGTCTTACTTTTGGAACTGCGGTGTGTTGAAGTTTATGAAAAATAACCTTTTTTTTTTAGTAGTAACTGTTTTACCAACCCATAAATTTTTTAAGTAATTTGATAGATGTCTTTTAAGCATCTAAGGACCAATGGACGTCTTTTAACGCATATGAAAAAATAACTTTCACCACTGTCATCCGTAAAGTATTAACGTAAATATTTTCTGTCAGGAAGTTGGTACGCCACTGCATTTTATAATATAAATATACGTTTTTAAATTTTTTGATGCATAGGTGACGTCTACCAATTTTCTCAAAAATATCTAGATTAGTTCAAAAGTTATTATAATAATAAAACATTTTTTTTAAATTTAACATCCTAAAGTTTCAAAAGTAACACATATACTCATACGAAGTTATTTTACATTTTTTCGTTGGAAAATCACCCCTTCAAGCTTGTCGTTAGAGTTACTGGGCACCCTGTATAAAATTTTAAATACAACTTCAGCAATATTGCAAATACAAATTTTAGTTTTCATATTTATATTATAAAGGATGTCCATTAATTATTGAGACACAGGGAAATGGAAAATCGGATTTGGTATGCTAAAATATCAGGATTTAACCAAACATACCTTTGTTCAAAATATGATAAACAATAAAGACACAATAATGCCTAGTTTTACAACAGTAGTTTAAGCCGTGGTCTAGTTGAACTTAACTGGTATTTGAACCAGTCCATTTAAAAAGTAAAGTCAAGTAAATGCCAAAAGTGACAGCAATGTATTTTAAATGGAGGAGTGCATATCACCAATTGAGTTCAACTGAACCGTAACTAAACTAGCTAGTGGTAAAACTGGCATTTCTTTGTTTCCACTTAACTACTTAAACGCAAATTTCAACAAATAAGTTTAGACGACTTTTAGAAAATAATACAGGGTAGTGTAAGTAGCGCCCTCTAGGTAAATTTAAAATATTGATCATTGGATTTGAATTTTACCGAGTTTTATTATAATATATCAAAATTATCAAAATAAATTTAAATGTTTTTTATATCCTGTATCGGCCCAATTATCAACTTTTGAATATATTATATATATGTATATATATTTAGTTAAATCCTAATATTTTGGCATACGAAATCTGTGGTTTCTCTATACCATTTATAAGTGGAAACCCTGTATATTGATATCAATTCTTCTAAACATACAGGGTTGACATTAAAAGTCAAGATGGAAGCGATCAAAGAAACAATTCTATGAATTCTTTGTGCGAGACGCCGGATTTGATTTTAACCTCTAGTCCCATTCCAAAAATTACGTCTCCGAGTTATCGAAAAAGAACCACTGAGAGTTTTATAGAAGAAGAAAGGAACAGCTTATTTTTAGGTCATTCAGAAGCCACAAATAGGTTAGTATACTTACTATCTATACAGGGTGTCCAAGAATATGTGGACAATCTCTCGGATTCATATAGAACACATAAAAATAATGTGACAAGTTCATATACAATGTTTTCCCAAAGTTCCTCTTTACAGAGATATGAGCCCTTAAAGGACGCCACTGAAATTCGTTTTTTAAATAATTTTATGTAACTTGGTGTAATGAAATAATTTTTTAATAAAATAAATACCACTTAGGACTCCTTAGAACGGTATCCTTGTAAAACATTTGCCCTCTTTAGTTCGCCAGGGGCAGACAGACCCTTACACAATCGTACAAATTATTTTTGCACCCTGTATAATAAAGGAATAAAAATATAATTTTTAAATAGCTTAAACCCTAAGCTAGAAAATGGTACTCCTGTCCGATATCGATAAAGAATAATTTTGTTTGTCGGTTTGACATAGGCTTCCTCTTATTTTATGCATTTCCTAGCTTTAATTATCAAATATTATGGGACCCTACACAATGCTGCAACATTATTTTCAAGTTTCGTAAAAATAAAAGAAAAAAATATAAGTTTTTTAGACTAATTTTCAACAGAATAACCTATTGCTTTTAGGTGTCCCTACTAAACAAAAACTTGTTTTTGTCGAAAATGCTTTAATTTATCGACATCTAACAGGAGTACCTTTTTCTTAGCCAAGGATTTAAGCTATCGAAAAATACTTATTTCATTTTTTATTATACAGGGTGTAAAAATAATTAACACTATTGTGTAAGGGTTAGTCCGCCCCTGGCGAACTAATGAAGGCATATGTTTTACAGGGATACCATTTTAAAAAGAGCCTTTACTGGTATTTATCCTATTAAAAAATTATTTCAATATACCAAGTACCATAAAAGTAATTTAGGAAAATCCGATTTCCAGCGGCTTTCTTTAAGGGCACATATCTCTGTAAAGAGGGGTTTAGAAGAAAAATTAAAGGAAATTGTAACATTATTTTCAGGTGTTCTATATGAATCAGAGAGATTGCCCACATATTCTTGGACACCTTGTATATATTTTAATTTCCAAAGTCATATTTTTGCGATTTTGGACTACTTTGTACTGCAAACATTTTATAAAGAATAACGTTTTACCTAAACGTTATAAAAAGAGGTATAATCGTATAATAACTCCATATTTAGACACAGATTCTTCTAAACGCATAAACTTGGAAAATTATGGCTGAAGACAAACGATGGCTAATAATAATAAAAAATAATAGTAAAATATTTCTAGCTAGTAAGATAACAAATTATTTTAAGGTAAATAAAATAACGCAAAATAAGGAGACTAATAATAAATAGTAAACTATTTTTTCTTTTAGAAATAATTTAGCATAGTTTTTACACAACTTTGTTAAATTAACCGGATGAAATTTTCTGTTTTGTATAAAAAAATAACCAATAAACCAGTCATGATGATAATGTTTGGTATTAGTAAAGGTATAGAAGGTACAGTCAACTATTAGTTGTGATTTTATATTTACGCAATTAAAACTACAATATAGTGACTATACGATATTGAATGAAACAAGAGATAGGGTAGTACTTTATTTTTTGTTATTCTTAGTATTTATACTGAGAATTATACTATTTTGTTTAATTTTAAATAATTCTTTCTAGTCAAAAACATTTTACTTACTTTTCTATTAATTTCCGAGCATTGCCCAATTCTATGCGTATAGGTTAAAAGCACCTAATATAATTTGTTCTTTTCTTTATATTTTTATCTTTAATACCATTTTCTTTTTAATTTTTAGATACGTTAGTCCCATACATAGCCCAACAAAAATGTATACAAAACCTTCATCACTAAATTTCAACAAAGAAGAATTAGATACCCTTGGTATTAAGATGATATCGCCTATATCACAGAAAAACATTACTAAAAACTCAGCGACATCCGTTTTTAATTTTATAAATTCACATGTGGATCAGAAGCACCTTCCAACTGTAAATAAAACTGTTTCTGAGCAAAAAATTGTTTCTGAACCACTGAAAGTCGAAGTTAATGGTTTTAACAACAGCAGCAAACCCAAAATGGGCTTATCCGCTATCGAGAAAGAGAAAAATCTGAAAAATGCTCTTAAATCAGGGTTAGATAGTAATGCAGTGGTTAGAGATATTGAAAATGGTAATAAAAGTAAAGGGGTTATGGTTGAGGAAAAAACAAGTAAAACTTTAAAGGAGGAATCTGAAGTTATCGAGAAAAGTCTTTAAAACCAGTTGGAGCTTCAAGTAATGCGGACGTATTTGCTAAATATGAAATAGAAACCAGAAATAATTCAGAAAAATTCGGAAAAGACGTTGTTGGTTTGGAAAATAGTGAAATTCCCAGTAGCTCAGAAAAACCTCGCAAAAAATGGCAACATCACGGTACCAGTGTTGAAAAAATGGTAGCATCTTTGAAAATCCTAGTAAAAGTAGTAAAAATATCTCGGATAAATGGGAAAATCTTCATAGGAACGGTTCTAAGGATAGTGAAACGTCAAATAATGTAGTAAACACAAACAAACATTCTGTAAAGGTGGACTATAGTGTAACACTTGAAGAATCAATAAGTTTACCGGTAGAAACAGTTAATAGTGCGGAGCAAAGTGTATTTACTCAGGAAAAAATTTCGAAAAACGAAGACGCGACCAATAAATATTCCGGTAAAGCAATAAAAGACGTTAATAAAATCGAAAAAATGATAGTAACTTATCACAGTCTCAAAATAAAAGTGCCAGTGTTAAAAGTAGCATAACCTCTAGTAGTAGTAGTAGTGAAGATAGCCCAACGAAGTTAGTGCTTCCTAAGAAGCCCAAGTCCAGGGTAGAAGAATCAACCACCATCCAGTTTAATTTCACAGGGAGAAAAGATGTGCCGGATTACATTGCCAACGACAAGAGTCGAACACCTAGTCGAATAGTTATACCAAAGGTAAGTTTCATTTTTTTTGTTTTTTAATTGGGGGCAGTGTTATATTTTTCAAATCTTACCATTGGATAGACAGTATTGATATTAAACACCGTATATAATCAGCTTTGGTTCGGTAGGCTCTTAAAACACATGAATGTCAATATGTTAATAATTGATGTGCTAGATAATGTGTTATTATTAATGTCTGACCAAAATTTCGGTTTCGGCCAGTTTCGGCTAAAAATCAAGTTTCGGCGGCAGTTTCGGTCTGATCTGGAATTTCTCGTGCGCTCGTCTAACCCATAGATAACCGACATTTAGATCCGCAGTGGCAAGAAGCATTTTTCGGATTTTTACGACCTTCCGCAGTAAACAAATGGATGGGTGGACGAACATGCGCACTTAAAAGCCGTGGCAAAATACAAACACCGGCACCCCGTACCCTCCGACCGCGGTTTGACCGTGACGCTCATTAGCTACCGTACTTCGAACAGAAACCAGGACGCCGCCGACATTCTCACCGATAATGCGGATAGTCTGTTTGGCGCCAGGCGCGTTTACCCTCGATTTGCTTGCGCTCAAACCTGTTTTCTTGCCCATAAAATGTAACTTTTGTTTTGTGCAGGTAATAACATTGGCAATCCATCAAGATCAGTGGTCTAACCTCGTTTCATGCGACAACGCTATCTTCAAAATTATAAAAACGATTTAGATTAAATGGTTTCAAAAGGTGAGGTGTTTTTTCAAAATTTCTTGGAACTTAGGGCCTTAAGGGTAAAAACTCTTAGGTTTGTACGGTTTTAAACAATAATGAGAATCTAATTTTTTATCGCAGTTTTATAAAACAGATTCTGATATAATATACCAGGTGTCAACGAATTTATTAGACAAGCAATAACTCCTAGAATTATTAGACATATCAAGATGAAACTTGGTATAGGTAAATGATATGAGCATATGAGACTATTTGCATACTTTTTACTTTCCAATCACTTCCGGTTTGACTGAAAATGTCTCCAATTTTGAATTTTCAAATGGAACACCCTATATATTTTGGCACTGTTTGGATTCCTGGGACAATTTTTAATCAGAATGTCGCATTTTAAAAAGTTTTTAAGCCTACTTGTTTTTTTAAAGCCATGTTTATTATTGCATCTAGGTGGCCATGATTGGGTGCAAATTAATCTAGGGACCCTAGGTAATGTTAAAAAAATACAATCGCAAAGTTTTACTGACTAATATGAAAGATAGTAATTAAACAATTTGGCAAATTGACATTTCTGTGTCTAACTATTATTTTTCAAATGGCAACCCATTTTAGACAAACACTTTTTGAATAAAGGATTTTTGACGAATCTAATGATACAAATTTATTTGCGATTGGCTTAAAAATAAAGTATTAAATACAGGATCAGAGCCACCTAGATGCAATACTACAAATGACTCTCAAAAAATCAAGTAGGCGTATGCATTTTTCAAAATGTCAAATTACTATTTAGAACTGTCTGAGGAATCCAAAAATGTTAAAATATGCAGGGTGTTCCATTTACAAATTCAAAATTGGAGTCATTTCCGGTTAAACTGGCAGTAACCAAAAACTGAATAGCATGCGAAAACTCTTCTCTTTCCATACCATTTAGTTAAACCAAGCCTCATTAATACTCTAGAAGTTATGGTTTGTCTACTAGATTCGTTGACGTGAGTTTTGGTTTCCGCCGAAACTGAAGCCATGGCCATGGTCGGAAAACCGGTTTCGGTCGGACTCTAGTTATTATCTTGCTTTTTAACTTTCGTATTTATAACGATTTTTTATGAAAACAATTTTGGTAAGCCTTCTCAACGTTCATTTATTTTTATGACATGCATTCTTTTAAAAATCAAATACAAATACAAAATACTTTTATTCATCACTCAAAGGTTACACAATTGGTATAAACTTATCAGACTAGTCACTTATTAAAAATAAAAATAAAATATATAAAATATATATATATCAAATTTAAACAGTAACAAAATAAACCTAATAAATATGGGACTATTCACCAGACAAAAGTAATGTATATCAGTCGCACCTTAATATCTAAAATTCTAAAAATTCTTCGACAGAGTAAAACGCGTGCACTATTAAAAATTTCTTAATTTTATTAATAAAACCTCTCTCATTTAAGGTTATATCGACTAGCGTACTAATTTTGTTATAACACTTAATACCCATGTATACCGGAGAAGCTTGTGAAACGCTTAATCGAGAAAATGGCTGATGTATCTGTAAAGAACTGCGAGTATCATAACAGTGAATATCACTATTACGGGTAAATTGATTTTTATTCTTTCTAATGTGTGTAATCAGCAGAAAAATATACAAGCATGGAAGTGTTAGAAATTGGTACTTTATAAATAATGGCTTGCACGATGAGCGTGGATGTGCGTTGTCTATACACCTGATTATGCATTTCTGGGTTCTGAAAACTTTAATCATATGGGCGGAAGAGCCCCAGAACAATAGGCCGTATTGAAGATGGGATTGCACGCAGCCAAAATACAACAATCTTAGCACGCCAGTCGACACAGTTTTCCTTAAGTTCCTTATAACATAACACACACTACTAATCTTATTACATAAAGAGAGACAATGAGATTCCCATGTTAGCTTTCCATCTACATTCAGGCCCAAAAGCCTAAAAGAGTTTGTGCTCTGTACTGATTTACCATCAACCCTTATGAGTAAATCATATTCCTGAGTAACGTTTTTTGGCATGAACTGCATAAAAAATGTTTTGTTAGGGTTTAAAATAAGACCGTTGTGGATACAATAATTTTGAAACTCGGTAGATGCCAAATTAGATTTATGAGCAAGAAGGGCCGGGTCTTTATGTTTTACCAGCATATTTGTATCATCAGCATAGAGCACAGTTAGATCGGGTGCACCACAGTATTCTTGAATATCGTTAACAAATATAATGAAGAACAACGGGCCTAATATGGAACCCTGTGGTACCCCCAAACCATTCTCCCTTGTGTCAGACCTAACACCACCGATCACAACACTCTGTCGACGTTGTTCCAAGTATGATTTAGCCCATGCATATGGTGCTCCACGAACTCCAATAGCATATAGTTTAGACAGGAGTAACTTATGATCGATCGTGTCGAAGGCTCGAGTCATTCGTTTCAGTTACAGCTTCGTCGAAGTTCAATTTTTACTTTTGGTTTTCGCACATATTGCATTTATTTTTAACTAATCCAGTTGATATTTGGCACACAAATCGAGCTTTGCAGATTCTAAAATTTTAAGACAAAGTGGTTTCTTTAAATACCGCCAGAGGGCACTTTACCTAAAACCTAAAATTTATTTACATCATAACTTTTATTTTGACAGATATCGCAAAGCTGAGGGCGCCATTTTATAGACAATCAAAAACTTAAAAATAGAAGTACTCTTTATTAAAATCGATAAGCCTCTGACTGTTTAGGCACCAATAGACATCAAAGTTTTCATCAATTTCAATCAAATTACCTACATACATACAGGGTGTCCAGTAACTCAACCGACAAACTTTACGGGCGATTCTGCAACCAGAAAATAAGAAAAAAAGCTCTATATAAACAGATGTTCTAAACGTCTTAGTTTTTGAACTACAGGTGCTGTTTGTTAATTTCTAACACCCCGTAGTTCAAAAACTAAGATGTTTAGGACATCTGTTTATATTGACTTTTTTCTTATTTTCTGTTGCAGAAGTCAATTTGATTACTGGTCCAAAACTGTGATAGGAGGATCTTCCTATTACAAATATCCAGTTTGTCCTGAATAACTAGTAAAATATTTATCCATTCTTATATCGGCACTTCTTGTTACTGTTATCTGCAATTTTACAGCTTCCTGTGTACATACATTTCAAATTCAATACGTCTGTTTATTCAGCAAATTTGCAAAGAAAAACAATAGACCATTTCCCTGAATCAACGTGTCCATTAGTAAAACGCTGATGTTACGAAAATTCTTTCTGCAATATGGTAATTCTTAAAAAGGATGATTACGTCGATTAATGCGAACAGTATTATTATTGTTTTTATTATGCATTGTCTTTATTCACGTGTTAAAATCGGTTTGACTATGAAAAATACTACTTTCATATAAAATAGACCTTGATCCATTTCACTGCCCGTTAGTTGAACGCAGTGAAGCTGTAAAGCAAGCAATAGTTGGAAATCCTCGGAAACAGGCTTTGATTTTAATTTTTTTGTAACTTAATTATTATTTTTTTGGTTATATAAAATCAAGGGCATTTCTCTGTAAGCTCGTACAAATGCTGTCCTGGTAAATATGTTTAACATTTGTCGAAAAATCCATTTCCTGTTTCAAAGAACATTGCATCGACTAAGGATGTCAACTTCAAAACAAATTGCGTTTTTATTTCACTAAAGCAGTTGTAAATATTATAGTTTTTTTCTATTATGCACGCAGGGGACAAACTTTACAGGTGCTTACTAAATATAATAAGTAAATTGCGTAATGGGACCTTGTTGTACGAAAATAAAATTTAAATATATTTCTTTTATATAATAATGAATATATTAGCTGTTCAATGTATGTACTGTCCAACAATTTCTTCGTAAAATGTAATTTTTGGGCGACAATACAGTGTTGTGGGACAGCCAGGGGACTGTATTTTTAGAGGTTCTTATCACTCTAGAAGAAAAATTGAAAAATTTATGGTTCTAAAAACAATGTTTTCTGCAAAGTTTTTGTGGATTGTAAAGTTTTATTAGGAGTTGATGAGTGATATTTATTTAAATATTTTAATTACTTTTGGAAAACCGGTCGGGACAAGCCGATTACGAGCTTACAGAGAATCGCTCCAAAGACCTTTCAGACTCGCTTTCAGAGGAAGGAAATAATTATTTGTATTTTTTAAACAATATAAATGTTATTTATACATGGTGTCCAGTAACTTTAACAACAAACTTTAAGTGTTATAAGTTTCAGAAATAATATGATCCAAAATGGGTATTTAGCTAAGTATTAAAGTACTGCCATTTTTTCGTGGATAAAGTTATTGACTTCATACTCTAGGGTTATAAAGTACTCGTCACAAGCTTTAAATGATGTGCGACAAGGCCAGCCTTTTCATTTAATTTTTTCCAATATGGCGCCCAGCTGTGATATCTCGTGTCACGTTAACATTTAAAGTTGTCATTTATATGTCAAAAAATTAAGTCCTTGAGCAATATGCAATCACTTCAATTTTCATAGGTATATACGGAACAGTTCAGATTTTAGAAGGAGGTACGAGACTTTTGTTCTTCACTGTATAATATTTTAAGGGTTTTATAGTTTATTAGGCAATAATTGTTTTTTTGTGCTAACTTTTTTCTATATTTGAACTATTTCTCATTATGTGATTATTTTTACTCTCCTCGGCAGCCGGCAATCTCTCGCCTTTAACTCAGGTGACCCGGAGTTCAAATCGGCAGCCGGAAATACATTTTTAGGTGCTAGTTATTTAAAATATTGTTTGTGGTTGCACTACCGCGTTATCTAAAAAGTGCTGTGAATTGCAAACCCTGCATATTTTAGTGCTTTGACATCGTTGTAGTAACAGGGGTAAAGATGGATTAAACATCTAAAAAATCGACACCCACGGTACTCTCACTCTTGTACAGTTATATTCATATAAAAGGCGTACAATAATTAGAAAGAAAAATACCTTTTCTTATTTTTATGTAAAACCGGCTTCCAAAACTAAATCTTTGAAGAACGTGAACACATGTGATAGGTTTTCAAAAATTTTAAGCACTAGCGTCGAACGTGAACATGGATATACACGTGTGACGTGAAATTCCCCCTCCCCCTGCCAACTTTGGACCTATTTTTTTTCTTTTTTAAAATTTGGGTATGAGTATAATGGGAGGATATAAACTTCTTTTGACGTAAAAATGATATTTGCAACATTTAAGATGGCGGATGGGCGCCCTCTTAGAAAAAACATTAAATGGAATGGGGGTCTTGTGGCATATCATTTTAAAGCTGCTGACGAGTACTTTATAACCCTAGAATATTAAGTCAATATCTTCAAACCGTTTACAAAATGGCGGTACTTTAAAAATTACCTAAATTTCTGATTTGGACGGCCATATTTTCGAAACTAAGGGGGACTATTGTCACACTGTCCACACAATCAAATTAAAATAAATAAAAACCCTAAGTACTTTTTTATCCTTCTTTGTAGTTCTACAAACCACTGGGTTTTCAGTTTCATATAATTAACGTTGGCATTTATTATTGCAAAGTTAAAATTTGTTAAACATTGCCACCCTGATATTTTAAAAAAGTGAACGCCAATGTTTTCTTTTATTAAAAATCAATAACTTTTAATAAAACACCTCTTTTCAACACTTGGCTTTTCTTTTCAATGAATATAACTGTACAGAAAGTACTCTATTTGGGCGGGAAAAACTAAGCATATTTCATGACTTTCCCCGCTATTTTTAAAGAAAATCAAGATAGCCAATCGATGTATTTTAGCTCTCATTTGAAGAACCACGGAATAACGAAACAACGCATAAAAAATAAAAAAACTCACACCACACATGCTGCTTTTTGAATGGTGCACCCTATTTATTACTCCCTTTTGATTTCTTTATGTTTAATTTTAAGTGTTTTTTAATAAGGGTACTATAAGTCTTCTCTGTTTTGAGTTACTGAGCTAAAAGTTACATTTTCGGCGTTATATTATTTAATTAAATATAGACAATATTAAAGAAGATTGCATCCTGACTACTTAAAAGTCATTAAAAATTCTTACCTATTGGTAGATTTTATATGAGTTTTCATATTGAATTATTTTTAGATCAAAAACTACAGATAGTAACGCTATAATAAAAGTCATCAAAGAAAGTGCCAGTAGAGCAAAAAAAGAAGATTATGAGAAACTAAATGATAATCTACTAAAGGTCATAAAACTCTCAATGACTTTGAAGTATCAGGTACCACCTGCCTTAACTGCATTTTATATTGATATACTTAATTAGATTAAATAATATAAGCCGAAAATGAGACTGATTGGTCAATAACTTAAAAGACGAATTGAAGATAGACGTATAGTACTCCTCTATTAAAAAACACTTTGAGTCGACCTTGTGAATGTAAAAATGTTATCATAAATAGGGTGTTCTATTTGAAAAACGCAACATTTATGGCGTAAGTCTGTTGTTTTTCATCCAGGTGCTTTTTAACAGCTATTTCCAAGTTCTCCAAGCTAAACTACATAGATTGGCTATCTTGGATTTTCTAAAAATACGGGGAAAGTCGGAAAATATGCCGTTTCCTCCTAAACGGAACACTCCTGTAAGTACAAGTAGTCATAAGGCCTTCGTGGACAGTCACAAATATAAAAAGTTAGGATGATATGATGAAGACAATGTTATTTTTGCTCACTGACGCTTAAAATATTTTACTTTATATGCAGTGATATATTAAACTCATCTGCTGCGAGGGTTACAAAGTTTTAAGTAACATAGCTAAGACTTGATTTTCTATGCATGGCAAACTCCCAAAATTTGTTTCATTCCTTTCAACCACGCCTGGAACTTAGCGTTATTATTCTTTATCTTTATTTTTAATTCTAGCGCAAATATAACAAAAGGTTGGTTATGGTAGGGAGCCCACGATGCTAAATGGGATTTACTCGAGCGTCATAGGGATCTATTGGGTTGCAAAGGTTAGATGATAAGAAAAAAATGTTATATAATGTATACCTTTCATCGGTGGGGAAGCGGCTATCGATTTTCAGATATTTCAAAAAAATACTGTTATTTCGGCTTGTGGAAATCGTTCGAATGGTATCGGATTATATAATTTTCCTAATCTTTGAATTTGAGTTTTCATCCATATAAAAAAATAGTCATGCTCGTGAATGTCAAAATGACGTTTTTTTACATCTTTGTAGCCCTCTGCTTTCTTAACGTCACTCTCAAATTCTGTCAGATTAGTGAAATATACACTGTTTAGCATGCAGTTAACTTACCATTAGAACTGTTTTGTATTAAATATAGCATTTAAAAAAATACGTTTTAAAAATTTTGATATTGCCCTGTATAACGTCAATTTTTTTATTTTATTTTATATGACAGTACTAATATATCAGTAATGTTTTTTTTTATTTTAAAAATGAAGCCGTTGGTATTTCCATAATTTTAAACTTTAAAAAACGTTTTTTCCACGACCGTTAAAAATGCTGTTTTTTAAATCATTCACATGGAGTTAAAGTACTCCATTCTAGTACACTACAAAAGGTGTTAAAAAATACTTTTTTAAATCTCGAAGATTTTTTCACACGTTGAATTAGTGTTTTGTTGCAATGCCTACTACAATAAACTAAAAATTAATTTATGCTATCTAATAGTAAACGCGACATCACCTGAACGAAGTCATTATTTCTTTTAGTTCATGTGTCACTAGTTTTAAAATTTGACAGTTTGCAAATAAATTTAACAGAAAGTATTGAAAATGAATAGTAATAATGAATTTGAATAACCAATAAATTAAAAAGAATTTATAATGTTTTGGTATTATTTCTACAAAAAGTAAGTACAGACAATTTTCTAAAATTAAATAATAAAGGCATAGTTATGAAAAGGATAATTGTCTCTTAAAAAATAAGGGGGCAATGATTTTTGTTGCAATATAATGGCTGTGCTGCAAAAATTAAAATTAATAAGTTTAGATAAATGAAACATGTATAAAATGGTATGTTGGGAAATTTTTATACGGTCGTGGAAAAAATATAGTATAACACATGCATAAAGTGTCTATTTTAACTCATAGGATTGCCGCAGTCGCATAAAGGCTCGTGCTGTCAAACTAACCATTCATAAAAATAGTATCACTTTATGCACTTGTTATATAAATTAATACTCTGGTGCATTCTGTATTATTTAACGCTTAAACGACAACACGGGGTCGCCCGTGGCCCCACCGGTACATATTGATTCTGCATCTTCCTAAACCTAAAGGGTTAAAAACTGAGTAGAAAGCTTGGAAATTTTATTTTGACGACAACATGCTGTGTAAAACTTTTACTCATACAATCGAAAAACTACATAAAAATAAGATACACTTTTTAAAGCAGAGAGATATGCAAGACATATCAAAAAAACAAAATACGAAGACTTAATGCTTTACTGCACACAAGTAATGTTTGAATAGTACATAAAGCGATACTTTTTTACGAACAGGAAGTTTGACAGCACGAGCCGTTAGGCGAGTGCGGCAATCCCATGAGTTAAAAAATGCACTTTATACATGTGTTACATACTATTTTTTTTCTACGACCGTATAAAAATTTCCCAAAATACCATTTTATACAGGTTTTATTTATCCAAACTTATTAATTTTAATTATTGCAGCACAGCCACTATATTGCAACAAAAAATTATAGCCTTCTTATTTTTAAGAGACAATTATCCTCTTCATAACTATGCATTTCTTATTTAATTTTAGAAAATTGTATGTACTTCAGGCAATGAAACAAAACACTAATTCAGAGTGTGAAAAAAGCTTTGAAGTGTTAAAAAAGATGTGTAAACCTAAATTATTTTTGCATATCTTTGTTAGACTCCTATTTAAAAAAAATGAAAAAAAAATCATTGGTTTAATTACAAAACAACCAACTAAAAGAGATTAGATAGGTTTTTGCTATTTGAACTTTAAAATACCAATAACTCTTCATGTTTTTATTTATGTATGGAACATTTTCTGTTATCGTTTAAGGGTTAAAAACTAATATTTTTATTAACCAGTATAAGTATGCATTAAAAAAGGGTTGTCATTATACAGGGTGTATCAAAATTTTGAGTTTATTTTTTAAATTAAATATAGCATTGACCATAATTTTATAGGCAACCCTATTTAAAATAAAACAGTCTTCGTCTGGTATACAGATGGGTCAGGGTGGGTTCCTATTCGGATCTCGTACTATTACATTCATTTTTTACTGCAATTAAAAAACTCCCTTTATATATTTTTTTTTTAATGAATAAGCTCAGGAATACGCCCTTAATTTTTTTATCGCTCATAGGAAACACGCTGTATAAAAAAATAGGAAGATAAGAAATTTTAAAATTAATAAACTGTTATGAAACCTTGTAAGTTAGTTGGGATTAATAAATAAATAAATAAATAACAATAAATATTTAATGTATTTTTGCATTTGGACTTATTACCAACTTAATATTCGTTGCACTATTTTTTTTACATTGAAACTACTAACACAGATACGAAAACAATTGAAAAGCTTTAATGTATTTATAATTTTTAACGTTTTAAAAGACACACATTGCTTCTCGTTCACGATATCGTCGCACTTCTTAACCGAGTTAATTGACTTTAGATGCCGTAAGTAGTTACCGTTAGATCAACGTGTGTTTTTTACGGTAATATCAACTAATGACACTCGTTTTACAATAATAATTTAATTATGTACGGGGTGGAGTCAAAAGTTACCCTTTACTGTTAAAATTTATTATTGTTTTATTTTTCTTTAAAAACCTGAAGCACATAAACACAACCATCAATATTGTGTATATTGGTAGTTTCTAGGTGAGTCCCAGATCGTTGCTCTTGGATATATCCAAAGCTTTTGACCAGGTCTGGCATGCCGCACTTCTTAATAAACTTCCCTCCTATGGTCTTTCAACTAAACTCTGTACTTGGCTCTAGTTATCTATCTGATCGTCGTATATCAGTTATTGTGGACGGCCATTCTTCAAGCTTTCACCAAGTAAATGCTGGAGTCCCTCAGGGCTCAGTTCTGGCACCAACATTGTTTCTTCTTCACATCAACGACCTTCTCTCGTCCACAACTAATTCCATTCATAGTTTCGCCGACGATAGTACCCTTCACTCCAGTTTTCAGGTTCCTAAACCCATTACTAAACCTGACTTGGAAAACAAACGCAGAGCGATGCAGATATCTCTTTCGCAGGATCTTAATTTAATATTGGATTGGGGCGCTAAAAATCTCGTCCATTTTAATGCATCCAAAACACAATCATGTTCCTTGTCGCGAAAAGAGTCATCAAATACTCATCCTCTACTTATGAGCGGCCAAGTTTTACAGAGCAAAGACACCTTCAATCTTGTGGGCGTCACATTTGAAAGTAACCTTAACTGGCATAAACACATTGTATCTATAGCCACGGCAGCTTCAAAAAAGCTTGATTTCTTTCTCGAGCCAAAAAGTATTTTTCCCCTTCTAATTTATACACTTTATATGTGTCCCAAATCCGACCTCCCTTGGAATATTGTTCTCATATCTGGGGTATGGCGTCCCCCACAACCCTAAGCATTCTTGATTCTATTCAAAGAAGAGCTATTCGTCTCATTAATGATCCTTCACTTTACAGAAAGGCTTCCTCTCTTGCCCATCGTCGGGCTGTGGGGATTTATCGCTTTTTTATAGGTACTTCCATGGCTTCTGCTCTGGAAGAATTGTCCAGTATAGTTCCTCCACTCACGGTTCCCGAACAGAGAAACTCGTGGTTCCGCGCGTATGCATCCCTATACGGTCCAACTGGACAGGCCCCGAACTTCCCACTTTGTTCGTTCTTTATATCCCTAGAGTTTCTAGATTGTGGAACCTGCTGCCTGCGGGGAGGTCTTTCCTTCCCCCCAAATCTTCAAGTATTTAAGTCCCGTGTCAACAAACTCCCTCTTACCCTCGCTTAAGACACCCACGGTACGTTAGTATTTAGGCTTTTAGCCTTCGTGGTTTGTGGCACATTATTTTAAAGCTTCTGATCGGAGATTGCCGTCCAACGGAAATGCACATACCGTGTTTTTCCGTTGGACGGCAGTTTTTCAGGAACCCAAATATAATAATATCAATACTTTTACCTGAATACCTAACTTTGGGTAGGCATATTTGTAAAACCAATAGAGTTATCAACTTATGGATCTTTTAGTGGTGATATATTATAAGCAGTATTTTAAAATCAGAAAATCTAGATCTACAACATCAAATTTTTTTAAAAATATTAACCTCGAACGCACTTTCCATAAGGTTTGAATAGGGTCCCTTCTAGGTTTTATATTTTTGACAATTTTTGGGAGTGCTTTTTTTTTAAACAAAATCAATTAAAAACTTTTTATGCATCAGAAACAAATATTTATCATGATGTCTTAATATACAGGGCCAAGATAAGAGGCTGTAAATTACTTTAATATTTAAATTGTTTGTTTTTGTTGTCTAACAAAACTTTTATTATACCAAATTACAACTAACCCTTCTGAGACTTATGATACCTTATAAATATTTGGCTAATTTGAATTCAGACTTTTAAAAATCATCAGCGTCTTCTAAAATGACCTCCACCAACTTCAACACATTCTTCAATGTTAGATAAAAAGTGGTCTTTCATTAATAGCACTCATTTTTCCCGGGGATATTTAAGTTTAGTGTTTGAGACCTGTCCAGGTAAAATAAAGTAATTTTAAGTCAAAATTCGTGAAGAATTTAAAGGAATAAACGAAGGTTTACTACGTCAACAAACCTTTTTTTTCATCTAATGTTGAAAAAATGTTGGAATTTGGGTGAAGGTCATTTAGAAGACGTGATTTTTAAAAGTTAGGGAATAACATTAGTCAAATTCTTATGTTATCATAAATCCTAAAGAGTTAATGTATATTAAAAAAAGTTGTTTGGTAGACTAATAAATAAAATCAAAATATTAAAATGGATAACCTAATATGGAGAACCCTGTATTATCATGAAGTTTGTTTCCTTTAGAAGAATATGGAGGTCCTTAAAGAAATTTAGAGTTCAAACTTTTTGTTTAGGGATATTTTGTTTATTGCTATTTTATAACATCCGTAATTAATATTTTGAATTCTAACCAATTCCTTAGTTAGGAAAGTTTGATTAAAGAGTTTTTCCTTTTACAAAATTTCTCTACCGGCAATACTTAGAAATTTTAAAGTTTTCTTTTATTATTTTGTTTAGTTAACAAAGACTCCGAAGACCGGAAAAAAATCAGAAGCATAAAAATAATATTTTTTTATTACACATAAATGCTTTTGTTTTTCGGGTTATTCCACTTTTACCTTTTGGGAAACCATATAAGACATTATTTGTAAAACCAATTATAATGCGTTAAAATAATACGCTTAAAGATTACCCCAAACTACAGTAAAATTAAAAATCAGGGTCATCTTGTTAAAACCATAATGTAATTAGTAGTCCAGTTAGTATATACAGGGTGTGCCACCGGGAACTGCTGCGATCGATTTGTCAAAAAGTAGGCCGTGAAAATTTTTAATAATTTGGGAACCATATTAAATCAATGGGGGACATACGACTAAAATATTATGATAGTTCTACCACTTTCGTTTACACCAGAAGTTAATGTCAACTTCCTTAATTTAAGTGGAACATGGAATTTGTTTTTTAGATTCTGCGTAAAATTCTAAACATATTTTATATATACCTAAGTTCAACTGTTTTTGACTTATTTTAAAGTTTATGTCAAACTGACGTTTGCAAGCCATTACATAACCATCAATTTTTTTTTAAAGTTGAAAACCAAAAATAAAAGGCTGTTGCGTGTTAAAACATAACCAACCGCGTACTTCATACTTTCTTGACGGTTACTTTGGGGCATGTAGAATTCAACTGTGATGTCGGAACCATTGCCAGATTTCTCAGTTTTGTGTTGCATGTTTTTGTATTTTTAAATAGAAAGTCTTATTTCTTTTAATTACAACCCAGATTTTTGGTGAAGAACTCTCTAAAACCGCTAAAGCTGCGATTACAAAATTCGGTATTTGGGAGTTTCTATGCAGGTGGAATTAAACAGTAAATCGTTGCCAAATGTCCCTGTTTTGCGGTTCATGTAGTATTTTGGTTATTTTAATCGAAATTATTGTAACAAATTAGTCAAGTCAAAATTACTAAGATTTTAAATTTTCATCTTCATGCTAAAATCTAGCAACACCGCATATTTCTACAATCTGGCGCTAACAGTTATTACTCCTGTTTAATTGCCTTAAAACCCCCACATACCGAATTTTGTATATACAGCTTAAGCTTTTAAATATTTCTAGACCCCAATGTACTTTTTGGTAAAAGAGTGTTCAATACACCGGCACACAAAAAGTTTAATGTGCACTGGACGCGCCCTATCTACGGGTAGGATTTTGAATCCTCTAAATCCGAGTTTTAAGTCAGTTTAGGCCGTACAGGTCCCAATTTCGAATAAGTTACAAAAACGTAAAAAATGGTGCAAATTTTCTCTCTTTCTTACCGTTTTTGCAATTTATTCAAAATTAAAGGGTGTACGACCTAAACTGATTTAAAATTCGGATTCAGCTGGTCGAAAAACATGTCTGTAGGTAGATCGCGACCAATGTAAAAAAACTTTTTTGTGCACCGGTGCACTGGCCCATATAGGTACATAAAAAAAGTTTTCTGTACACTGGACACGAGCTATCTAGGGGCATGTTTTATGACCCGCTGAAATCGAATTTTAAATTAGTTTAGGCCGTACACCTTCCAATTTTGAGTAAATTGCAAAAAAGCCGTAAGAAATAGCGAAAATTTTTACCGATTTTTACGGTTTTTTGAAATTTACTTAAAATTGGGACCTGTTCGGCCTAAACTCAAAAACATACCCGTAGATAGGTTGCGTCCGGTGCACATCAAACTTTTTTTTGCGTGCCGGTGTAATTATTTGTATAGAAAAAAACCACAGATTTATATAAGTTTTGATACATTTTAAATATTGTAATTCGTCCAGGGGGCGAACGCCAATAAATAAATAAATAAAAAATATATTGTAATAAAACTCAAATGCCCAGTTTTACAATTCATACACGATACGATAAGTTGAACTCAACTGGTGGTTAAACCTGAACCTGTAAAACTGACCATAAGGGTTTTTTGACATGAACTATTAAGATTCTATGTTTATTTTATGTGTAAACTAAGAAGCGCCACCTACACTACTTTAAATTTCTCTAAATCGTTGCAACTTTTTTGTGCCTTCCGTATGCGCCATTTAATCAAAACAGTTAACACTCTTATGCTTTCTGCACAAAAAAGTATAAAAATCGCTCTGAGCAACCTTTTTCTAGATATTTTTATTTAAGTTAAGTACAACCAAGAATCATATGGAAGAATACATTAAATCAGTAGTATGTACTTATACGATGTCGCAGTTGTAGCAGTTTTTAAATTCTATTTTAAGAATAATAAAATAAAGTTATTTAAAGGAATGCTTTTTTAACATTTTATTTAATTTATATATATTATTTTTTTCAGCCGGATGAACCAGGTATTAAACTTCTTCCAGAAGCCCTCCTGGCCAACTTTAAGGAAATCCAGGAAGTTTGGGAAGAAGACGAATTAATCCGATCGTTAGAAGCGCGACCACCGAGTCCCTGTGACATCACTTTTATCAACGATAATATTCTTATCGATGGAAAATCTAGTCTTATACAACGTTCGTCGAAACGAGTTAAGGTAAGTGCAATTTTAGCTTTACCATATACAGTGTGTCCCAAAATAGGTGTCACAAGAGGAAAAATGGACCAAAAAATGTTTGAATCCAAATTAAAAAAAAAAATACTTAACTCGGCAATTTACAGGTGGAGGTATAACTATAAATATAAAAAGTAATTAAGAGTAAGGTACTTTTTTTAAACATAGGGCCACATTGTATAAGTAAATATTGTAGAGAATTGAAGAGGTCAGTGGATGAGGTGTTATGTCACTTTTACTTATTTTGAACATTTAGATTTTAACATGTTTGGACATAGATTTTTTCTGTTTATTTTTTTTTATGGATTTCACATCACAAGCAGACAAAATATTTCTATCATTATTTACAAAAAAATATTGACATATTTTGAGTAAAATAGGCAAAATATATACACCTTTATCCACTGACCTCTTTATTGTTCCCGGGATATTATAGGAATGGTGAAGAATTCTTATTCTATAATATATTTTATTTAATTATGATTAGAATAATAAAGTAAGAATTATTCACCATTACTATATTATACCGGGGCGGAAAAGCGTTATGGCAATTTCAACATAAGCAATGGACTGCAGGTGATTCTCTCCGCATTTAACAATAAAAATGAGTAGATTTCATTCCCCATTCTAGAAAACTTCCATTAAGCTAAATTTTGTAAAAAATACTTAATATTAAAACAAATATATGGCAGCATGTTAATCAGCGAAAAAATACTAAAACTTTTCTAATTTAACTGACTTCGTATCTCCAATAATAAAGAAGTTAGCAATAGTGCAGACTTAAGTTGAACACCCTGTACATGCAAGTTTTAAAAATGTAATAGTAGTTTTTACCCAAAAAAATCTTAGTAAAAATTCGCCTATAAGAAACTATTTTTTTATTAATACTCGTTTATGTATTTTTTAAGAACTCATTGCGAAATAAATAACCGTTATATTGTTTTGTATCGATTCGAGCAGACATAACTATGTAACAAATTCCAGACTACATATATAGGTATGCGAATATCTTAGGTAGATATCTACTGCTATTTATTCCGATGGATTAGCAGAGTCTATTGCAAATTACGGTAAAATCCTCTCACATGTTTTAAATCGCTTGACCGTAACTGTTTAGCTATATACTGCGTGTCTTCGGAAGTGCTTTACAAACTATCAATTTTAATTAATAACGAGAAAAGTGCTTTTTTATGTAAAATAAAAATAATTTAAAACCTTTTTACGTACCCTCTATCAGTTAGAAATAATTTAAAAAAACTGGAATTTACTTTTATTTGAAAATGACGGGCATTGTTATCTTCAGTTCTGGTTTGCGAAGAAATGTTTTGTTTATGTTCTGTATTTTTTTTTGTTAAGTGGTGTAATTGATATGGTATTATTTTTTCTACGAGGAGCGTGGAGAAAACATAAAAACAAAATTTTAATTTTTTTTACCCAATGCTACCTAATACCCTACTTGCCTACTTATTATTATTGTTAGTAAATGTACACTTTGTGGCATTTTGCAGGTTAACAGCAGATTAAAGTATTTTTTTATTGTAAAAATATTGGTGTCTGCGAATTGTGTTTCTTCCACCTCTTGAATTGGTTTGGCTAAAGTAAAATTTTTCTTTAAACATGAACTGCACAAATATCCTTCATTGCGACTCGCTAATATTTGGTTCAAAATTTATGTACTTTTCCGCACTAGTGCGAAAAAGTTCTTTAGTGAACTTTTTGGCACGCGCGTATGCAAAATTTATTATTTTGCACTTCCCTTTTCCTACCAGGGATACATACCGATGTCAGGTCAAAGATTAAATATCCCTACTCTTTGGCCAGGTTAACTAAGATGGCCTATATTAACCTATGTGTAGTCATAAAGTTGATTTTCGATAATGTATTATTTTAATTTGTTCCAATGAGTAAAAAAACGTGATTCAACAACGAAAAAAACAGTAATTTAATTGTTTCTTTAACCTAAATTGTGAATAGCTTTTAAAAGAACAATTTTGTGTAAAAACCTAAAAGAAACCTTTTTTGTTGAGCATTAAATTTCCTTTAAAAATCTATGTTGTTTTTTTCTATATATTTATTTTTAGTTAGTTAAAAAATTTCAAAATAAAAAGGAAATTAATACCAACCAATTATAACCGCGGTAATATTTGGTAATATCTTTGACATATAATACATAGTTTAATCGTCAACATATCCGATTGGTAAATACTGTTTTAAAATTGGTTCTTCGCCTAGAATTGATGTATATGTTCATATAAAGTTTTTTTTTTTTTTTTTTGTTGAATAATCTTCCCTTTAATTTGTTCGGTAAAGTTAATTCAACTTCAACTTCAACTTCAAAAAAGCTTTATTGTTCCAAGCATAATACAATTCTCATGAACAAAGCATCTTAAAACTAAAAAAACTTAAAACTAAAAATATTTTTCATTGTCAGGTCGCGCTAGTGAAAATAACAAATATGTCAAAATAGGGGCCATTCTTCTCCCTTTTCACACCACTTCCAAAAAGATTTATACATTGACAAATCGTTAAAACAACAAAACAAAACATATAACAAATTTAGAGGAAAAACAGAGAAGAGACAGACCAAGTTACAAATTAAACTAAACTAAAATAATATAAAATGTTCAATATTAACAATGAGAAAAAAAAATTAAAAATTAAAATAAAAAACAGAAATGAATTAAAATAAGCAAGCCTCACACAAACCTATCATTTAAAAATTCATTTTGCGAATAGTAGGCTCCAGCAATGAGCAGACGCTTTACCTCCCTCCTAAATCTTTTTTCACAAGTAATTTGGCGAACACGTGATGGAAGGTGGTTAAACAATTTTTGCCATTATAAACGATAGATCTTTTTACCAATGTTGAGGAGGGTATGGGAAGAGAAGCCACTCGACTATTACGAGTGGGATAAGCAGATTCCGCAGAAATTTCATCCCTATATTTCTTTTGGACCAAACACACTGTTTCTAGAATGAGAATACATGGTAAAGTTAAGATTTTTTGGCCAAAAAAGAGGTCTACAAGATTCCTGACGCCCAGTCTTACACATAAATCTCAATGCTCTCTTCTGCAACATAAAAAGACCATGAACACCAGAAAAGATAATGGACACCCTGTGCAAATAACATTTATCTTGTTAAAAAAATACTGCTTTCAAATAAGGCCGCGTAATCCTGACTAAAATCAACTGGGAAATAAAAATGGCTGACTTTTTAATTTCATTGTGAATGAAAATAAAATTTATTTATTGATCACGAAAATTCCGGGACTTTAAAAGGGTAATTTAATCCCAAAGATTTCGGGAGTAGAAAAGAGGCGGGATTCGGGATTATATCCCCTACACACAAGTGATAACAGGTATTACAACTTATAATAAAATAGACTAACAATACTGTACAAATACACACGTAATCCAATTTCGTTCCTTACGCGGTCTGTCTCGTCTCGTACCGGCAAAACCACCGCAAACATGTTTAACCCGCTTAAGATGCGTGAAAAATAATATTAATAAGCATAATGAAACAGTATTTAAAATTAGGAATTAAAAACCAAGATTCGAATACCAGAATACCGACCAAAAGTATTCGGTCCAATACCCAAAAACAAACAAATAGTTCTATTCGAATAGTATTCGAATACCAACCAAATGTATTCTGAATATTTTTCTGAATACTGAGTATTCAAATACTACTCAACTCTATGTGAACATAACTTTTTTTCCTTGATAGTTAGGGAGCTTTGACACAAAAAAATCCAAATTAAAGGAGATATACCTCTAAATATTAATGTTAAGGGCCTCAATTTTCAGGATATTTTCTTTTTGTCACCCTAAACAATATTTTCGATATATTTTTCAAAAAAATCGTTTTTCTGGCCAAGTCTACTTGTTATATTATAAAACGATCAACACAAGTAGTGTAATAATGCAGCTAGTTTTTATTTGTAAAAAGGATAATTGAACACCGTGTATGTAAATGTAAAACTGGGTGGGTCGCATTCTTTTAGAGGACGCGGCATTCACCTTCTGTCGTCTTAGCTATAGGTACACAATGAGCAATGAGTTATAAACATGCATAAACAACTTGCTGGTAGATTACCATTATCTTGTAATACTTTTATAAGAATGGTTATAGGCCAGTTAATAAAAATTTCATTACTGCTTGTAAATAAACATGTAGGTAATTGGTTTTAGATTGGAACGATGTTTAACTCGACGTTTGGGTAAAGAGAAAAATATTTTTTAAAAAGTAACTGATTGCGATCATGGTTGTAATGAATCATAGGCGCAATTAGGGGGCTTAGGCCTTCCCTTCCCCTCCAAGACGTCGATTAGCCTCCCCAAAATTATTAAACATATAAAGTATATTAGTGTTTTTCGGCAAATATACCTACTTTATTAACAGGGGATTAAGTCCCCCTAAAAACCAGAGGCTAGTAGCGCCACTGTAATCAATGATACAACATGGCCAATAGGATATTTTTGCACAAAAAATGTGTTTTTAACTGCGGCTGTAATTTATGATTATTTATAGTTTTAGCTTTTTTTTATAAGCTATAGCTAAGGAGCACTTTTGGACGGTCATTTTAAATCTTAGTTCAGTTGTATTTTCATGGTGAGGGCTACAGTCACGAAATCCGCCTAGTCCGATACCCGAAACATGTGTGTGAGCCTTATGGTTTTATGACTGTAACCCTTACCACTTTGACACAATTAAAAATTGCATATAACACATTTAGTGTATTCCTTTTACCTTGTAGAACCGTTCTGGAACCGTTCTCTGAACTGTCAATAGTGTTAAGAACGGTGCTACAACATGAAAAAAATGTAAAAAAATTGTAAAAGGAATACTTATGGTGTCGTTCCGGGAGGTGCCGGAGCATAAAGAAATACAGCAATTGTGGTAAACTTGTTCGACCAAAAAAGTGACGCGTTCGTCCAGTCCGACACCCTAACTGCCTTTTCATATTAGCGAAAGACGGAAATACGGGCGACGGACCAACGCTATCGAAGTGTATGGAGTCAAATGAAACCTTTTATACGAGAGAACGGTGAAGGTCGGCAAACTCAAAGGCTTCGTATAATTTTTAATCTCTCTGTCCTTCAAAACCGGCTTAGTGTGTAAAGGCGCTAAACATTTGACATTAACAGGCTGCGTTAAAGCGCCGCTTCCATATATGGTGGTATGAATATTCGTGGTAGACTCGTCAACAAGAACCCCCCTAAAAGGTTTTAAAAGAGTTCTTATCATAAAGTCTATTTGGTTACTGGCCAAGGAACTCTATCTATTTTCTATTCTTTAAACAATGTTCCCGTGATCCAACTATGTTTTTCTTTTTTAAAAATGTCTTTTTAACCTAAAATTTAATTTAAAATATGTCTCAACTTAAGAGGAATTACCTTTTTTATTTTATTTTATTTTACTTGACTATTATCTTGTAATACTTTTATTTAAATGTGTCTTAGTGGTATTAAAAATCGAATTATGAATTATTCATAGTAAGAGGTGGTATGTATGTAAGTAATTGCGACCTGTCAAGAATATATAAATAAGTAAATTCATTTTATACGTGCTGCAATGCTCCTTATAATAAAATTATATGTAACAGTCTTATCATTATGTTGTTCGTTTTCTTGCTCTCAAGAACTTTTTCTCTGCTTTTGAGTATTTTTTTCTTTCTTTATGAGATGTTTGAACCTTGGTCTTGCTTTAGACATATTTTAATAAAAATATTTACTTTTAAAAATAAGAATACAGATTTATTTATTTATTATTGTATTTATTTAACTAATTAATATCTATGGCAGGTGGCGCCCTTAAAATTTTACCGTAATTGGTCTCAATAAATAAAAATATTTGCTAAAAATGAAACAGGGTCATCTTTTAAAGACTCAGCAAAATTATATTTTTGACTTATTTATTTAAAAAAGATAAAATATAGTTTTGTTTTGGAACATCTTATTTCTCTATGCTTGTTTTAGTAAAAATGGTCATTTAGTATTTATTATTGGTTGCAAAGAAATAATAGACTGCATATGAGAAATTTCAATTTCAAATTGGGAAAAAGAAAGGTGTCAGTAAAAACTTAAAATTCAAAATGCAAAAAGTAAATATTTTGTCACTCTGCTGCTTATAAATTACTACTTTAAATGCAAAAAAAAGTAAAAGTAAAACATAAAATTAAATTAATTCTTTTTTACTAGAAATCTATACGATCTCTTTTATTAAGCCGTATCGAGAAAAACAAGAAACGAAACAAAAGTTGCCCCAATATTTAAATGTTAATTTAATGTCGTATGTCTTTTGTTTTGATATTAATTGTTTTATTAAAAAATCATCAATAGGTTCTCGTCAAGATGATACTGCTTTGGCTTAGTTCCAGGGTTTAGATTCTGTGCTTACACATAACCGATCGATTTGGGTTAATTTTATCTTGAACGTGGTTTTGAGGCGTTTTCTGCTTTCTTTTTAGTCAACCTCAAACGAATAAACCCGACATCGTTCTCCTTGATAAGACAAATCACACCATGTATGTCATAGAGTTCTCCGCACCTG
Source organism: Listronotus bonariensis (assembly GCA_014170235.1). NCBI lineage: Eukaryota > Metazoa > Arthropoda > Insecta > Coleoptera > Curculionidae > Listronotus > Listronotus bonariensis. The sequence goes on from JACEGR010000814.1 coordinate 119,109, forward strand.
CGGAAACTAACATTGATATTAAAGAACGGGAGAAACGAGCCAAATATCAAGATGTTCTTGGCGAACTTCGAAGGCTCTATCCAGAGTATACCGTGCGATTGGTTGTCCTGACAATTGGCGTTTTAGGAGGCATGAAGGATAACGTATTAAGGGAGTTAAGGTACATTCCAGCATGTCAAAATACACCCGAACAACTGGTGATGAAGATGCAGAAATCTGTTGTCCTTGGATCCCTTCGTCTGCTGAGGCAAATGAATTTGGCCGAGGATCACTGACCGAGCGGACGCGAGGAGTGGTCTTGGATATGGATGGCTTCCGCACGACGCCCTATGGGGTCGGAGCCATGGGATACATCGTGCCGGATCTTTTAGAGAATAATAATAATAAATTCGGATGACTCGAAAATTGAAATTATAAAATTTTATTGGACGTAGAAATCATATGCATGCAAGGTGTCTCTTTTTACTCATAAAATTGCCGCACTTCTTACATAAATCAATATTTAAATATGTATATGACTGGGTTTTGCGTTGCACCAAAGACAATTGTAGTTTTACTATAGACACCCAGAACAATGCTAAAATTTTTGGTCATCAGCTTGGACGCTCGCTTCGTTGAATTTATGAAGCGGGTATCTATCGAGTACACACATAAACAGTACGTTTAATTTGCCGCTTCATAAATTCAGCCAAGCCAGCGTCCAAACTGATGACCAAAAATTTAACATTGTTCTGGGAGTCTATAATAAAACTATAATTATCTTTGGTTGCACAAAACCTTTATTATATCGTTATTTGGGTTCGAAAATCAATATTTCCTAACATGTCTGTGTTGATTTTTCGTATTTAACTATTTGAAATATATTTGGATTTCCATGTAAGTCTTTTTCTTAACACCAGAATAAACAAACATATCTCAGACAGTGAGTAGGCGATGCGATTAAACTTTAACCTTCCGAATAAAATAAACATAAATACATGCGTTTGCAGCATACCAAACCATAAATAATAATGGTTTATTATTGTTATGCTACGCATTGTTCTCATGTCAACAAACTGATTAAATTATTACGGTTGTAAATTCGGTAATTTAATCAATAAATTGACACATATATCTGACATGATGTACGAGAAGCAAAATAAAAATGATTGATTACTTTAACACGTTCGCTACCGAGGGTCATTTTGTGTTTCGACCCCATAAACCACTTTATTATTTTTGTAAAATTACTTTATTTTGATGTTTATTGAAGTGCTAATTAGTTGTAGTGTTGGAATTCAACATATTTGAGTGTTTATTTAACCCGACTCATATATGAGTCGGTGGTCCATTTTATTACATTTTTTTAAATAGACCTGGCTCACATACATAAGTCGTAAATAAAAGTTACTTTCACTAGATATAGGTATTTACTAACAGTATATAGGTACATTTTTGATATCAAAAATCGTTAATAAAAAAATAATTCTAAGAATCTAAAAACCAAACTAAAATCTAAAAAAAATATATATTTCTTGTACAAAATTTTTGGCAAAGACTACATAATTTTTTTTCTAAATATCTAAAAAAATAACTAAAAAAAATTGCTTCTATGATATCTTTGACATAAAAAAACTAAACAAAAATATATTCTAAATATCCAAAAATGAACTAAAATAAATATTATACTTATACTAAATGTTACACCCAGACCACCTCTGACACACATACGAGCCGAAGCATTACACAGACTGTGTTTTAAAACAAAACCTCTACAGGAAACCCCGAATTTTTAACTCGCATTTAGTATTATAATGTAGCCGGCTCACATTTGAGCCGGCGGTCTATTTTAAAAATTGTACTGGCTCATATATGAGCCGCTTGGTAGCGAACGTGTTAAGGTAGTACTACCGGTGTAAGAATTAATGTTCTAAGAAAATTCTAGTGGTACTTTATAATAGGAATATCAACCAGTTAAATTTTCAAAGGTCTTCAGAGAACTGAAAAATAGTTATAAATATTGTAAAATAGTTGCTTTTACCATTGATTCTTATGTGAAATCGCAGATTTTATTTTACTTCTTAAAACCTGATGTTCAGCTTTCAATGAAAGTTGTATCAACGGAAGAAAAAACAATTCTGAACATTTTGGCTTATTAAAATCCGACCTTCAGAGCTTGTGATAGGAGTAATTAATAAATAATTAAGAAAAATATGCTATGTGACTGACATGTGGTAACGGCGCCGAAAGGTTATGCTGCGCCCAAAAAAGTTTATCGAATACGGCATATTTGACGCAAAAAAATTGATGCCAGTCCAATACGTTTTGGTTACAAGATTTAATAAGTGACAATAAATATCCGCAATAATTAGAAAACATGTTTTTTTTCGAGTTTCGACAATAATCCGATGTATCAATATTTACGTTAGTTGACAGGTGGTTTGGAGATTTTATTAGTAAATAAACATAACAATTCAAAACGTATAACTTGTTCCAAGATGCTTGTGCAGTAGATTTTTGCGTATGATTTCTATTGTTTTTACGCAGCGTTACCAAATATAAATACCACGGTAGTCAAATTACCTTAAGCACTTATTTGACTCTTGTGGTATCGGTAGAACTACCTTAAGAGCCATATACAGTGTTGCCAAACAGTTTTTTTTTGTAATATATACTTGTAAAAATAGGTATTCTTGACAAGCAGGCGAAGTCATTATACAGAAATGAGAGATAGCTAAATATTCTTTACTGCTTGTTAAATCCTTGTACTTTAAGGTAGCATCCGTCGAAACACTGTCTAACCTGGCGATGCAGATTTTCGAAACCGAATCTGCGGTTGGTGATCTCAATTAACTCCAAAGAAAAACCTTTGGCTAGTATGAAAATCTGCATCGCCAGATCGAACAGTGTTCCGACGGATACTACCTTGAAGTGCAAGGAAATAACAAGCAATGAGGAGCTTAAGTATCTTTCATTTTTGTATAATAAAATAGGACATTTTTTATATTATTAATTAAACTGGTCGTGGGATTTCCTATGACCAGTCTGGCGATGCATTACCCGGTATACTCGGATTTCATGAGTTTTCCCTGTATGTAAAAATGAAAGAAGAACTGAAACGGATACTGAGAACTGACGGAATGGTAAGACCAGTGTCCAAGAATCACGATTGTGTTGATATTTTATTAAAATTTATAAGGGAATTAATAGTGAGAACCGATCGGATCGTTTTACACGATGCGCTTCTGAACTGAAATGAAAGATGTTAGTTTTTCTTATGTGTAAATATAAAAACAAGAAAAAGAGGTGGACACAGAGACTGAGAACTAAAGGGATGGAAATACCTCTTTAGAACCCTTTAAACGGTCGCATCCATTCTCAGTTTAGTTTCAGTGGAACTGTCAGTTTTCCTTATATTTAATGTTTAAACTAAAAAAACGTGGACCGAAAACGGATACTGAAAACAGGCAGGATAGAAAAAGACTATTTGTTTTCTTTTATTTTTTATAATATTTTTATGTAACCGAATCGTGTAAATGGACTGCGTTTGTTAACTGAAATGAAACTGGAACGGAAAGTAAAACTGAACTGAGAACGGATATTATGATGAGTGTAAAAGGGCCTTAAAATTATTTTATACTCGACTAAAAATAAAGAACGCTTTACTTTTAATAGCAGCGTATTTGTCACTTAGCATATTACCATGACCGTGTGAAATTTTTGAGTCAATGACATGCAAGTTCATTGAAATGTGTTACTTAAGTAACTAATGGTTTAATTAACACTTTTGTTACGATTTTAATTACAAACTTTATGTAGCATCAATAAAAGAAATGACATTTTATTAAAGATGTAAACTATTTGTATACTATTTGGGTTCTTTTTCTCGTCTTTGATTTCCTTATAAAGCGAGTCCGGGATTATTTGATTTCGCGGTTTTGACATGGACATTTTGCCGTCACCATTTAGGCAAGACCATTTTGGCATCGCCGTTTGGACATCAAGCAAAGTCGCCAACGGTCATTCCGTCGCCGACCATTTTGGCCTCAAGGTAGTCAAGTAATTAGTTTTGCATTCTTATTTAATAAACACGTATTAAAGTAAATTACTTATAGATGGTATCGTATTTTTAACAATGCGTACATTTGTATTTTTTCTACCGTTTCCTTTAAATGAAGGCTGTAGCATGATTTTGATACGTATCTTCAAATCATATTAGTGGTTAGAAGGATTTTTGTTATTTTATTTTTTTGCCATTGTTATTTTTTTTTTTGGATTATGCTATGTTTAAAAAATCAAAATTCTTAGACAGGTATCTAACCATATTAATGTTGGATTTTCATCATATTAATTAACATTTTTTTAAATATGAAATTTTCAGCCATAATTTGTCATCTAGTTATACGGATTTATATTTGTTATATGCACATGAGATATCAGTCTTTAGACTTGAAGTTAAAACCAAATAGAAGAATATAGGACCCAGGAACAATTATAAACCTAAGAAGTTCTTAAAAATACAGAGTGGTCCAATTCTCTGAGGAAGTCCAATATATGACAACAAGTTTATTATAAAAGTTGGTTTCCAAACATGTAGATTAGATTAGATTAGAATAGAGCCGGGATAACCCATGCACTGAAGCCGCTCGGCTTATTGTGTGCCCTGCCTTTTTACGTCTGGGTGATGTCAGCCAGACGGGACCTACAGCTTAACGTGGGTTCCGAACCACAGTCCTATGAGCGACAACTTAAGACCTCGTCTTCACCCAAGGGGCACTACTGAACCTACCAACTGAGTGGGGTCCGCATGTCTACGGTTGCGCAGGACACGGCAAAGTGTGTTCCGGCGCCCTGGTCCTGTGGTGGCCTTCATCGTCGATACATTTTAATTTGTCCGTCTGGTGTTGAGCTAACCACTAAATTTTCGGCCAACTGGTAAATAAGTATTTGGCCTCAGCAGGATTCGAACCCACCTCACGTCCGTTGTGCGCTCAACGACTTAACGCACGCTAAGCCATCACCGGACTTTTCCAAACATGTATGTCCTAAAAATATTTCGGTGTACCCAGAGTGCCCTAAAAGAAGTAATGGCTGTGAAGTTATTTTTCTCTACATAATCAGATTTAGCATAACATTTTTCATTTTAGTACCCTATTTTATTTTGATACTCGTCACACTCGTTTTTTTAATGCAAAATTATGAATAGCGTGGCAACTTCGTGAGAAGTATCAAAAAATAACATATTATATGCGGAATTTTATGGTGAATTTAATTCTGTAATGAAAATTATGGGTTACAATGTAAAAAGCTAAATTCACAGCCAATATTTTATTAGACAGTCCGTATACATCAAAATATTATTGGGACATGCACATTTCGAAACCCTACTACTTTGGTACTCGTTAAATAGTATATGATGAGACGAGCGTGCAATGTTACTCATTTCCCACTAGTATGACTTTTGCAATAAGTCATACGAGAGGAAAATGAGTATTCCGTGTGAGTTGCATACTCTACTTTTTCTCACGACAAACAATATATTTAATATTCCCGATTTGTAACAGAATATTTGTCAGCCATGACATACGCGACATTACAGCCTACTGCAATTTTGTTATCAAATGTAATTGATTTAGTTATTAGTTGATATTACGTACTTATTAGATATTTGTATACTCATATGTGAAAAAAAGTAGTGTTTTTGTCTAAAGAATCATATCAAGAAAACGAGGTGTTCCGAAATATATCATATTTATGCACATTTAAAGCACCCTATGACAGCCGTGGGTAATGAGCGTGGGTAATGGCCGTGGGTAATTAGCGATGTTACCTGTTTAAAATCACATTAATACTGTATATAATATTTCGTTAAATAATAGAAATATTGGACTTGGACCACTCTGTATATTTCTGAAGAGTTACACAAAAATATTAAAATTTCCAAATTAATCTTAGAGCATTATAAATTAATCCGTTTAATAATATTATTTTTAATAAAGTTAATATTAAAAAAACTACAAACAATGTATTTCCGGACACGAGTATTTGTAAATAGATTTTTAAATACTATAGCTGAAACAAATATTGTGGTAGTAAATTGCAACAACGAGATAAAGCCTGCGGTTTTGTCATTGTTACAAATTACAGAAAAAAAATAGTATAAAATTGATTGGGTTGGTTATATAAGATTTTGTAAACTATGGAATTATATACCAATATCGAATAATTCTACTATCGATGATCCAATTACGGCTTTCCACCACAATTATTTTTTAAAACTCTTTCTTTTTTCGTAATTACTTGAGTAACGAGAATAAAGTAAATAATAGGTTTTAAATAATGACGTATACTGGACTTGTAATTTGCATTATTTCTTGAGTAAAAACATTGCTACAATAATTTATGCCAGTTGTTAAATACTATAACTAATTAAATAAACATAAATTTTAGTACACTTAAACTGAGTAGGTGGTTATTTTTTAGGTTTTTTTAATAAATACGTACTTTAAAATATTCACATAGAGTTTATCGGCATTATTCCAGAATCGCTTGTCTCGGTTTAGCATTACGAATTATTTGACAATAATTTTCTTATTCTGTTTTTAACACAGGTAGGTGATACATTATTTTTGGGATAGGGTTTTGTCTTTTCTTTATAATATTATTAACAGCTTTTAAAATTTAATTAATAAAGAACCAATATTTCAATTTTTTTGTATGTCATGAAACTTTAGGAGTATTAAAATTTCTTAAACCAAAATAAAGATAAAAATGTCATAAAAGGGCCAAAACCAGAAGTGTTTTACTTCTAAAATTTTTTTCCAGGTAAGACAAGATAATACCACCACTTTTATAAATAATAACAGATAATACTTTTAATGACAAAACTGTAAATTATGCCCATGCCCATGAACGCCAGACCTTCGTTATTTTGTTAAAGTTGAAAGTTTCTCATACACATGCTTTCAACATGGGTAATAGCGATGGGAGATTATTCAGTTGAAATTATAGTGGCTTTGGCAGGTACCAGGTACCAAAGGTTAATGAATTAAAACGTAACTTATGTCATTTTATAAAAGCTGAATTTTATATGTGCGACTTGAGTATATATTATAAGATATTTCCTCAGGTCGCCAGACAGTTTTGACAGTATCAATCCCTTGGCAGACAAACGTTTTTGGTGACTCAGGTTTGGTCCAAGGATGTCCAATATTTCTGTTATTTGAACATATAACAAAAGTCTTATATAAGAGTTGTAGGTTCAAAGTGTACCAAAAAACATTTTAAAAAACTAACCGCACATCAATAACTTTTGTTACTCTGTATACATTAAAATATTTTCAGGACATCCCTATTTGAAAATTTTACCAAACAACGTAACTTGTGCTTAAAATACAGAAAAACAAGAGCATACATTTGAGCAAAAAAATTCAATGGACGTGTTAGTTTGGCATGATTTTAGAAAATTTGTCGGTTGAGTTACTGGACACCCTGTAGGTATGTAGGTAATTTGATTGAAATTGATGAAAACTTTGATGTTTATTGGTGCCTAAACAGTGAGGTTTATCGACTTTAATACAGAGTACCTTGTTTTTTAAGTTTTTGATTGTCTATAAAATGGCGCCCTCAGCTTTGCGATATCTGTCAAAATAAAAAAGTTATGATGTTAATAAATTATAAGTTTTAGGTAAAGTGCCCTCTGGCGGTATTTAAAAAAGTACTTTTGTCTTAAAATTTTAAAATCCTCAAAGCTCGATTTGTGTGTCAAATGACTTTATATTGATAGTTTTTATACTCCGGTTATCCAGCGATAAAGCAGCTGAGTACTCCTGAATGCGCACATTGATATTTATAGTTTTTTTTTATTGCAATAAAACCTGATGTGTTATACCAAATATATTTTTACTTTATTGATTCCTTTCTTTAATAGATTAAAAATTTAATAAAAGAAGTTGTGTAACAAGACAAAAGGTAAGTTTTGTTGACCAGTGTAGAGTACGAACGCTGTAAGTTCAACACAGCTGCTTCATCAACAACCGAACGTTTGGATACAAAAGCACCGACTGCCATGTATTTTTTTACCATAGCTACCGTAAATTGTAGAAATAGGGTTTCTGTAGTCGATGAGACGTGTGTTATGGGCATTTTTCTGCTAACAAAGTATAACATAGCAGTGTTTAACTAACAGCGTTTAAACCCTAATTGGAAATTAATAAAAGGTACAAATGTTTATTTTTCCATAGATATAAAAAGTATGCCGGTTCAGTTGTTACAGAAACAATTTTCCAATATAAAATTTCTATAATTCCTAAAAAGCTATCTGACATGTTTGTGTTAAAAATTAATTATTAATTGCAATAATTACGTAAACAAATTCTTAAAGAAATTGACAGCAGTAATGAACATTTTATGAACAAGTAAATACAAAATCAAGCATGATCGGAATGTTAATTAATTCTGTAGTATATATTTTATGTAAATAATTGTAGTAATAAGAAATGACGGATATTTTCTGTTGCCAAGTAAATCTTTAATAAGACCATTTATTTGTACAGGGTATCCACGAATTAAAGGTACACACAAAAAATACAAATTTCTTATGCCAGAATATTAGGATTAATATGTTCAAAAGTTGATCGTAAGGAAGGTACAGGGTAATTGATTTTGATAATTTGTTAAATGTTTTAAATATTCTAGTAAAACTTGGTATTTATAAGTTTTTGACATAAAAAAATTCAGATCTGATCCTAATTTTTATTTTTACCTATAGGGCGTCCTCAACAGTAACTTTTAATTTCTGTAAAACGTCGCAACTTTTTGTCCTTTCTTGTATGTACCACAATTTTTTTATTTTAGCCAAAAAAGTATACTTTGTAAATATCGCTTTGAGTAAGTGTTTTCAAGATATTTGCGTTTAAGTTGTTTAGTGCAATCAAAAAATATATAAAGAGCTCCAAATCAAAACGCAGTTTTTAATAAAACACAATTTTAAAGAGTACCTATTCCACAATTTTTTGCCGCGTTTGATTATTTATGTTAAAACAGTTTTTTAATTTATAAATATGCCAGATTAAAATTAATAATCTTTTAAATACCTATATGGGGATACATTAAATTATATTAGTATAACAACTAAAAGAAGGCTTCTTTGGGTTATAGGCCCCTTTATAACCAAAAGATGAATTGAAAGTCCTTTTAAGTATGATTATATCTAAGGTTAAATGATTTCAAATTACGAACCCTTCAAAAAACTGAGATTTTCGGGTCTAATCAAGACACGTGTTGAAGAGCTCTTGGTATATTGTTTAGGCGGATTCATTTAATCGATGGTCTTTTTATTCGATACACGCCAAAAGTACATATCATAATGCTGACTTATGTTCAGTAAAACTAAAAATCAGCTAACTAAACCCCAGATATTTGTCATTCATAACACAAATGTCAAAATACTTTCAGAATTTTCCTAACTTAAAGCTAAAAATTCTAAACATTTTAAACTTAAATATTAGTTAATTTTTAATTTAATTTTATCTTGATAACAGTGCCAGACTTGCCATCGAAACGTCGATTTTTAATCAGACTTTTTGTTTTTTTGGGGGTTTTTCTATATGTTGTTTCAGGCGACCGGCTAGTTCATAGGGGTCAATAGACCATGACCGTAGCGATCCCATTTTACCTAGATTTACTTTTGACGTGTACCCAATAAAAAAACACATTGAACAAGACACGTATTTTATTCTACCTGGAAATGTTCACTCCCCTGGAGGTTAAATACCAGGCCCAAACCAGATAAAATTAACAATTTGTTTAAAAGATCTGGTAAAGAACACCAATTGCGCAAGCACAAATTACTTTTGATGGTCTATTTTTTAAAATATTTGATCTAACCGACAACTACATACTAAAAGCTAGTTCATACAGACGCGAAAAGCGAATTGCTAAACGCAAATTTCATTCTTTCACATAAAATTAAAGGCAGGTAATTCAAAATAAAGATAGTTTAAAAATGTTGCGAATTCGCAAAATTTAAAATCTAGTGGACGGGAAACTTGAGATCATTTTAATTTCTGGCAAATATTCGTGTACGCACATGCGTAGAAACAAGAGGTTATTTGTCATATGTCATTTCAAAAACAAATTTGTTATTGTTATTTTTGTCATTCTATTAGCTGTTTGGAACGTTATTTTTTTGTATATTTTCTTAAGTATTCTGTGTTTTTTGATTTGAATTTATATTAACTTTTTTAGCCCTTTTCATTTATAACAAATTTGCAGCGTTTCTACGTCTTAGTTGCTAAATAAATGTGCTATATTCTTTATTCATCACATCAGATAAATGTTATATTATTAAAAGGAAAAACAAAGAAAATATCGAAAGAACCCAAGTGTAGCGTCACCACGGAAATAAAAACACTATAGAAATATGTAGGTTATGTTGTTTCCCAGAATTTCGGCGAATTTCCCAGCTGTATGAACATGACAAAAAAACGCGAATTTTTTGGCCAAATATTCGTATTCGCAATTCGCTTTTCGCGTCTGTATGAACTAGCTTTTACTCTGTTTTATTTTAAAAGTAAATATGTGTTACACCACCTTTGAACCACCTGACTGACAATTTAAACATATTTACGTATTATGTTTCTTTTAAGAGTGCCGAGGTAAAAAAAACATCGGCTATCGTTTTAAACACTGTAATTAAGTATAATCGACAAGATTAAAAATAATTTAGTATCTACTAGTAATTTTACTTTTTGTTTGTTTTATTTTTTGTTGTTTCTAAATAATTTTCAATAGTTTCCTATTGTGCTTGATGAACTGAATGAACAGTTTTCGGGTAATTAAAATGAGTATATTCATATTTATTGTTAGGGGTGATTCATTTGGAGGTATTTATTAAAAAAGTATTAAATTTTTTGAAAAAATACCTTTATTAAGTGTGTTTCGGGAGGAAAGGAAAATATTTTGGGAATATGTTCATAAGGTCAAAATAAGGGAAATTAACCAACCCATATGTTTTAATCCGATTCTTAACCGTCTCTGAAAAAATCAGTTCTAGAGGTTTTTGTAACCATTTTTTATTTTAAAAGCAACACAAACAAATACTAAAAAAATCCACTAATTTAAAATGTTTTCAAAAATACCCCCACCAACTTCAATACAAGCTGCAGCACGTTTGTTAATCGCCCGTGTTGCGCGTTGAATTGCTTGCGGATTGTTTTAAATGATATTTGCCGCATTAAAAATTCGATTGTGGAGTCCTTCTACCGTTTCTACTCGTGTTTCGTATACTAGTGATTTCAGCCATCCCCAAAGGCAATAATCCAATGGGTTTAGGTTTGATGATCTCGGTGGCCAAGCTTGAGGCCCTCCTCTGCCAATCCAACGATCAGAAAAACGATTATTTAAGACATTACGCACCCGGCGACTAAAATGAGGCGGAGCTCCATCGTCATAATATACACATACAGATCAATCTTTTTCTTTTAAAAAAATATTAATAATATTATTTTTAAGTGTTCCGCTTATAAAAAATAAACCATTAAATACAAATCAGCTTGGTCACAAATCAAATAATTTAAATATTGTAAGTTGTAATTTTCACTTTCTAATCGATTTTCTTGAAAAGAATCCTACGAATCTGGGTTAATAGGAAACTACAAGCGTATTAGTTTTTTTCAATAACCGACTTGATAATCCTCGAGTAATTTAATTTTACATGACCATAATTTTACTGCTAAATCTCAAAATAATACCGACTTAAGGCTTCGTCGTGTTTCTTGGTGGCCTTCTTTTTGTATTAAAGTGGATATAATTGAAAGTGTCTTTTAATATTTCATTTTTTTTTTTTTTATTTGAACTTATAAGCTGTTTACATTAGAGCACACACACGTTTGAGGCTTCGGCTACAATAGGGCCGGTTTTCACACTCTTCGGTTTCCGCTGGCCGGTGACACTTGGGCCGTACCCTTAGAATAGTAAAGGAATTAAAAAAGACTAATGCCCATTAAAGATAATTTGAATAATTTAATTTAAATTCTTTAATCGTTTTTATTAGAAAAATTTATTATAAGTTATGTTATTTCAAAAAAGTGTTTTTTTAAATCTTTTTAAAAGATTTTTTTAATGTTATAAATAATATACAGGGCGTTTTATAAAAATAAAACGTACTTTTTATCTTACCCCGAATATTATCACCGAGAGATCTTTAAAAATACTATTTTATGTATTCACGTAACTATTAAAGTACTTACCGCCATTTTTGTAGTAGGTGAAGCTGAAGGTATTGACTTTACGTTCTAGGGTTACAAAGTACTTGTCAGGAGCTTTAAATAATGTGCCACAACACCCTCTCTTTGTAGTGCCTGGGCCAGTAATGAAATGGACTTCACTCTGCCTGTCAATGTCAAATATTTCCAAAGTTAACCACAATATTTTACATGCAATTTTTTAAACATTGTGCCAAAAATAGTAAGTGTTACAGTAATAAAACTACAAGGCTCAAACACATGATTCGGGTATCGGACTAGGCAGGCGGCTGCTGTAACCTACGATTTTGTCACAATGTTAACAATGCATTAAAACATTGTGGTAAACTAGTCCGACAAAAAAAAATATGACCACGTTCGCCCAGACTGAGTTCAAAGCGCCGCTTCCATATATGGCGGTATGAATATTTGTGGTTGACTCAACAAAAGGAACCTCCTAAAAGATTAATCCATTTTATTACTGGCCCAGGCGCTAACCCTTTTCCATTTAATATATTCCCAATATGACGCCCAGCTATCACATTGACATTTAAAGTTATCATTGATGTGTCAAAAAATATAGACTTTACTCATATACTATCGTTCTATATTTTATCAGAATATACCGAAAGGTTCAGATTTTAGAAGAGGTGGACGAATTTTAGGTCCTCGGTGTATAGAAGATAACCCTTTGTTAATGTGGAACTTTAAAAATTTACACAGATAATGTTATCCTTGGTAAAAAAATATCAACCATTATTAAGTAAGCACTTATATTTATCACATGAAAATTTTTAAAAGCTATATTATGTTTTACAGGAACACATAAAAATGGTTTTTTACATACACATGTAAATGAAAAGTATTTGGGTCATATGTCGAACGTATCGAAAAAATAGACCAAAAAGAGTTACCACACAAAGGAAGCGATGATAGAAAGCGTTACACATTCCGAGCTGCGGAGGTCGAACGATATTTTAAACATATGTTTCCTTCCGGTTACAAAAATGGGATTCGTGACATTAAATGATCATTTAATATAATTCATAGCTAATGGTTTTTATCATTTTAATCTACTTAATTTATTTGCGAACTGTATACAGTATGTTCCGTGTTTTTCATAAATACACGTTGATTGATTACAATTGTCGTATCCATTACATTAGCTTGCGGTGTTGAGATGGAGGTGATTTTTAAAAAATCACTTAAAAATTAGATGTTGAGGTTTTAAAAATGGGAATTAAAAGCTTTTTGGGAATGCTAATTCTAAATCTAATAAAAAGTTATCTAAGATAAGCCCTAATATCCTAATAGTCTTAAAACTATGACGCACTGTTACATGAATTATTCACCACTTATTAGATAATAATAATATACATAAGTTTTTGTTTACAGTGCATTTCTTTGTGTCCCCCTCTCCTTTTATTTTGGAACGGATAATTTTAAAAAAGTAAAACTTTGGGATATGAAATTCATGCATAAATAGTAAATTTTAGAGTGAACTTGACATATGAAAATTTTAAGATGGCGGCTGGGCGCCATCTTGGAAAAAAATTAAATAGAAAAGAGGGTCTTGTGGCACATCATTTAAAAGCCACTGATGAGTACCTCAGATAACCCTAGACAATAAAGTCAATACCTTCGCCTAATGCAAAATGACGGTACTTTAAAAATTACCTACATAAATGCCTTATTTGGATAGCCATATTTCATAACTAATAAAATTAGGTGTACCTCATGTGGTGCTTTCTTAGAGCTTTTATAAATACCTTTGTAATGGTGATGCTGGTGATAATATACAGGGTAGAAGAAAGTATATATTTCTTTTTAATGAAGCTGTATATTATATTACCTTTAAAAGATCTTTAAAGAGCTTTAAGAAAATACAACTTCATTAGTTTTGGAAGTATGACTCCTCCAAATCAAGTATTCAGGTAATTTTTTATTAGGTAAAGTTATTGAACTTATATTTTGAGATGGTAACGTACTCGTCAGGAGCATTAAATTATGTGTCACAAGACTTTCCTTCCAATTAATTTTTTTCCCAAGATGGCGCCCAGCCGCCATCTTGAAATTTTCATCTGTCCATTTCACTCTAAAATATAGTTTTTATGCTTCAATTTCATATTTCCAAATATAGTATTTATGCTTCAATTTTATATTCCCAAGTTTTTTTAATTGATCCGTTCAAAAAATAAAGGGAAGTACAATAAAGAAATGCACTGTATATGAATACCCGGTATTAAGCTGTACTTTTGTTTGCTTAATTTAAATAAGGTATGTAATTTTCACTAAAGTCAATGGGGTACAGTCAGAAATAGTTTTTTTTTAATTGACCGGAAAATTGAATTTTCCACTCAATTTTTAAGCGGAAAATGCTATTTTACAGGACTAATTTACTTTCCGGTCTCTCATTTACTTTCCGGTCCCTGATATCAAAAATCCTGTTAGCCATGACAAAAATTGTCAGAGTTCAATTGTTACTATTTGACAGTTCAAGATATTGTAAAAGTAAAGAAAGCATCATTTTGCCAAAATGGAGTCAGACATGGAAAATCCAGATGAAATAATTGAAGCAGCGTCCAAGGTGACTTTCAATTTATTGCCCACTAATATTATTATAATTCGTTTTCGTTTGTAGTTCCTATTCACTTAATTATTTATAGTTTCGTAAGTAATTTAGAAAAAATACATTTTGTCAAAAGAACCTCGTTGTACTTGCCTTATTGTCGTTTAAATATAACACTAAAAATTTACACAGTTTTTTTTCCGGTCAATTAAAAAAAAATTGTGTACGCTACTCGACCGGAAATAATTTTTACGGGTCTCCTCAAAACTACAGGACTCGCCTACGGCTCGCCCTGTAAATGTTTTCGTCGACCCGTAAAATACCATTTTCCGGTCTAGTAACGTAAATAGCTATTTCAGGTGCCGCTGAAGAGAAGTCACCTGACTTATTTATTTATTTAAGTAAGGATTTAATAAACCCCTTAATACTACAAATATCAATGTCATTTTTCCTAGACATCGGATAAGAAATATACAGTTGTGGAAACGAACTCGCCGACCATAGAGAATTAAAAGCATAGGAAATATTAGAGGTAGGATGTGCATTGTTTGTGTCGCCGTCCGGCAAAAGGTGGAAGCGGTGGGCCGGCAGACCCTGATCTCGTTCTCTTTGAATCGGCGAGCTCGTTGTAGCGGTGAATTGTAGAAGAGTACATAGTTGATTGGTGGAAGGGATTTAATGTATTTATCGCCTATGGTCAACGGTTAAGTTTCCATACCGGTATAAGATAATAATAAAAACCCGATTTAAAAAAAAATAAAAGTTTAAACCAGTACCTTGGAGACCGTGATTTTCCGTACTTGTGTATACAGGGTGATTTTTTAAGTTGATTAATTTCTCTTAACACTGTATAGAATACAAGAAAATTAAAACATTTTTCAAATAAAATTATGTTCAAAAATGCTTCGTTTCCGAAATACAGGATGTTAAAGTTTTAAGGAAAAAATTCCTTTTTATCATAACTTTCCTACCACTCCAGATATTTTCACAAAATTTGGTACACTTCTTTTAACCATTATATTACATGTAAAAGTTTTTTTAATTCCTACCAGTGTCGTTCGAACAATATTTAAATTAAATTTTTCTCAAAAAAAATAGTACGCCACTGCTTTGTCTTCGAAACAATATTATTTTTGAAATATTCATTTACTTTGGAGTTAATTTGGTCTCTTGATAAGTTTTTGTCAACGAACGGTTTTCGTTTAAAAAAATAGGCCATATTGATGCATGGCAAAATCGCCAAAATTTGATTTGATGTTTTGTATGTAATTTTCGTTTTTGTCTAATTTGTTTTTAAAAAGGTCAAAAACTTACATTACTACAATTTATACCTAATAAAAAATCATTACTTGTAATTTTTAATAAAAGTCACAAACGAATTTTACGATTTTGCCATGTATCAAAATGGCTTTTATTTTTTTAACAAGAGACCAAATTAACTGAAGTGACAAAAATTAAAAAAAATGTAATGTAATGGTTAAAAGAAGTGCACCAAATTTTATGAAAGTATCTGGAGTAGTAGTAAAGTTATGATAACAAAGGCATTTTTTTTCTTAAAACTTTAACACCCTGTATTTTGGAAACGACGTATTTTCGAAAATAATTTTATTTGAAAAATATTCTTATTTTCTTGTATTCTATACAGTGTTAAGAGGAATTTATCAATCAAAATCACCCTGTATAAAAAACAATTTTATACAATTAGCTTATTAATAAACCTTTTGTTACCGCAGTTAGGAAACACCCTGTATAAGGTAAAAACGTTAAAACGGTATTTGTACACGTTATCTTAACTACTATTACTAGATATAGACAACTTACTGTTAATTTAAGTAGCAAGTGTAATGTGTATGGTTTTAATTATTAGATTCTTTGACCTTTACCATGGCATACTATTAAAAAATTTCAATTAACTTTGGAGGATAAGGACGACAAAATTAATCGTAGTATGATTAAAAAGCAGATTTTATTATCATTTTTTTAATAAAAGTTTGAAAAATCTATTTCATGTATAGTGCCTAGGCCAGTACTGAAATGGACATCATGATAAGAATATTTAAAAAACCTTTTTAGGGGGTTCCTTTTGACAAGTCTACCTCGAATATTCATACCGCCATATATAAAAGCGGCGCTTTAACCAAGAATACCAATCCATAGAACCCCACAAGTGAGATTTCAGCGTACCCTAAAAATTTTAGTACCTACCGCCACCAACAGATGGCGAAAGTAGTACGATGTCGCTTTGCTAATACGATTACCATCAGAAATTGATAGCAGTCGCTGACGAGCAGTCGGCCCGATCAGTTAGAGTGAGGATATACGCAAAATTTAATAAAAATAAAGTCCCCGATAAATGGTAGTATCCATAAGATTATTAAATTTATGATTTCAGAATAGGATATATCGATGGGTTTTGACAAAACATCGTAAGCGACATTCGTCAGTTTTACGGGAAACGTTTTTTTTTTCATTGGCTTTATTTCAGATGAAGATATGTTCTATATTGGTTCGGCGGTTCATTTAATTAATGGTGGTTATTTGGGTACACGCCAAAAAATAAATTAATAGTACCAAAAAACCAAAAAAAAATAAAGCAAGTAAATAGAGAACTAAAAATCGACGTTTTGGTGGCAAGTCTGCCACCGTTGTCAAAGATAAATTAAATAAAAATAAAAAGTTTAAAAATTAACTATTATTTAGGTTTAGAATTTTAAAATTTTTAGCTTTTTTAGGAGATTCTGAAAATTTTGACATTAAATGTTAAATATGGTTGTTTTGTAATTCAAATTAAGAAGAAATCTAAAATAAAAACATTCAGATCTCGGTTTTCTTTAAAAATAACGCGATGGGAAGAAAAATCGTTTCCGTAAAATTGGCGAATGTCGCTTACCATGTTTTGTAAAACGCATCGATATATCCTATTCTGAAATAATAAATTTAATAATCTTATGGATACTGGGTCCATTTATCGGGGATTTTATTTTTATTAAATTTTGCGTATATCCTCACTCTAACTGATCGGACCGACTGCTCGTCAGCGACTGCTATCAATTTCTGATGGTAATCTTATTAGCAAAGCGACATCGTACTACTTTCGCCATCTGTTGGTCGTGGTAGGTACTAAACATTTTTAGGGTACGCTGAAATCTCACTTGTGGAGTTCTATGGATTGGTATTCTATGCTTTAACACAGCCTGTCAATGTCAAATGTTTCTAGTGTCGGACTGGGCAAACGCGTCACTTTTTGTCGGACAAGTTTACCACAATGGTTACAGTCACGAAACCCGCCTATTCCTATACCCGAAACATGTGTTTGTGCTTTATGGTTTCATGACTGTAACCCTTACAGTTTTTAGTACAATGTTAAAAAATTACATGTAAAACATTGTGGTAAACTTGTCCGACAAAAAAGAGTGATGCGTTCGCCCAGTCAGACACCCGAAACATTTGACATTGACAGGTGGGTTAAAGCGCCGCTTCCATATATGGCGGTATGAATATTCGTGGTAGACTCGTCAAAAGGAACCCCCTAAAAAGGTTTTAAAAGTGTTCTTTTCATGAAGGCAATTTCATTACTGGCTAATAACTATTTGACTAATAGATTTTAAGAACATTTCAAGGATATAAACACAACTGGAATATAATTTACTGTAATTAACCTACCTGTATACAAGGTTATGATTTTACCTCAAGACAAACATATTATCTTTATTTACAGAACAACTTTAAAAAAGGATGGGCGACAAAGAATATTATCCGTTAGTTTCTGAATATTGTGTGTGTATACATTTTTTTAAGTTGCTTTGTAAATGGAGTGATTATGGTACAAGGTCTAGTAACTTAGTAGATTACAGTTTTTTTTGTATTACAGTAGTCTATTATTTCATAAAAATTTCTAAGATATACATAATAAAGGCGTTGTCTTTGAGATTTTTTATTTTCACTTTCTTTTAATGGTGCCTACAAATAAATAGTTTATTTTCTATAAACTATAACTTTTTTTATTCCAGTTGAAAATATCGTTTGTGGATGACGCAGATATATTTGAATACCCTTCGGAAACATCACTTCTTTTGGAAGACTCCCCACTCCAATCGCCCTTAGGCAGCTCTGCTCAAGTCGGTCATACAGTTCCTACTCTTTCTGGTAAGTAAACAACTTAAACTGTTCCTTTTTCCATACTAACACAGACGTTTCCTAACGATATTTGGTTTTAATTGAAAGTTTCATTCTATGGTCAACGAAAATATCCTGCCGAGCTATTCTTGACCATTCGCATTTTCCAAAAACGAATGGGACAGCACCTAATCTACACATCACCTCCTGGGAAATATTGTCACACAAAGACATCGGATATCATCAACGGACAGCTCTTGCATCTGCGATCAGATCACGTAAACGCGGTATCTCACTTTAAGAAGCCATATAAACTCGGATGAAATCCTGACATATGGGCACAAGGAACTTTTGCTTTAAATGCCGGAGAATTCCCTATCTCTTACATCAAAACTACGACAAAGTGCCCATATGAACTCAGAACTTGGCACCAGGAACAACAAGATATAACTTTTCTTGCGTTGCTAAACATTTAAGAATAAAAAGCGAAGTTGATGAACTACGGGGGCAGTCCAATAAGTATTTAGCCTCCAAAAGAAAAACGAACATTTTTGAAAAGTAGCGATTTATTTCTCAACATGTCTCCTTTTAGCTCGAGACACTTGACCCGCCAATGCTCCAACTCACGTTATCTCATGGTCTGAAAAGTAGCCCTCCGTGTCGGCGATGACTTCCTCATTCGACTTAAATTTCTGCCCGGCGAATGACTTTCAAGTTTGGAATTCAAAATAAGTTGCACGAGACCAAATCAGGACAATAAAGTGGATGAGGCAGGAGTTTAATTTGGTTGTTGCGACGGCGGAGATGTAAGCCGGTGCGTTATCTTAGTGAAAAAGCACTTTTTTCTTCACCAAATAAGACCTTTTTTCTGAATTTTGGCGTCGAATTAGCCCAATAATTCGGCATAGTAGAGCCCTGTAACCGTTTTGCCCTTCTGTAGGTATTCGATGTAGATCACATTTGTGAATCCCAGAAAACGGTGGTCATCACCTTTCCGGCCAATTGGACAGTGTTTGCCTTCTTTGAAACACGTTCGCCGAAGTGAAGTCCACTGTTTTGCCTGCTTCCTTGACTGTTCTCCGGTGTGTACCAGTGAATCCATGTTTTTCGACGGTCACTAAATAAGACAGAAAATCTTTCGAGTTGTCCTTAAGCCGGTCCCAGACACTACGAACTTGGCGAATATTCGGAATTAGCCAAAATTCGTGGAGCGTGTGGGAGAGTGGCTTCGCCCAGCATTTGCACTTCGCCGTAGTGCAAAGTTTTTCCGGCCAACTGTCGGTAAAGTACTCCATATCAAAGGGCGCGATGTTTGGCAAATTGCGTTCGGTGGCATCTCCCAGACGCTTCGCTGTTACTTCCATGCACATTCGTTATTATTTTGTTTGATCATTGCAGTACCAATTTGTGCTTGAGTGTTTAATAACGGAATGAAACAGCGATTTAAGCTGAATTTATAGATTGACGTTCCCGCCTATGTCCATTTTAAAACTGGCAATCTAGACTTTTCCGAACATTTGCTATTTGCCGAGGTACGAAGTTTCGTTATTTGCCAAAGTACGTAGTGTCTGGGACCGACTTTAAACAAAGTCAAACACTGCTCGAAAGGAGTCTCACGGTTGCGCTTCGTTGTCCGGAGTAAGCAAACGCGGCACCCATCATGCCAACAGCTTATCATGTTAAAGATTTCATATAGAATATGCCTACTTCTCAGCAATCTTGCGCATCTTCAATCGACCAGTCTGCCAATACGAGATCGTGGAATTTTGTTACGTTTTCTGGGACAGTTGTATAGGCTAAAATAATTTTATACTGTGGCCTTATCCAACTTCAATATGTTCCCTAATATCTTTTTTACATAATCTATGGTTTTCCAGCTACAATCCATGTTCAATATGGTGAGCCACCCGTATTTTTTTATCTTTGGACAATCCACGAAAGCTAAAAGCCTAAATACTAACGTACCGTGGGTGTCTTAGGCGAGGTAAGAGGAAGTTTGTTGACACGGGACTTAAATCCTTGAAGATTTGGGGGAAGGAAAGACCTCTGCGGGCAGCAGGTTCCACATTCTAGAAACTCTAGGGATAAAAGAGTGAACTAAGTAGGAAGCTCGGGGCCTGTCCAGTTGAACCGTATAGGGATGCATACGCGTGGCACTACGAGTTTCTCTATTGGGAACCGTAAGTGGAGGAATTATACTGGGCAATTCAAAGCAAAAGCCATGAAAGTACCTATAAAAGAGCGATAAATCCTCTACAGCCCGACGATGGGCAAGAGAGGAAAACCTTTCTGTAAGTGAAGGATCATTAATGGGACGAATAGCTCTTCTTTGAATGGATATATCAAGAATGCTTACGGTTGTAGGGGGAGATATAGAAGTAACAATATTCCAAGGGAGGTCAGGATTTCAAAGGTGACGCCCACAAGATTGAAGGTGTCTTTGCTCTGTAAAACTTGACCGCTCATAGGTAGAGGATGAGTATTTAATGACTCTCTTCGCGACAAGGAACATGATTGGATTTTGGATGCATTAAAATGGACGAGAATTTTGGCGCCCCAATCCAATATTAAATTAAGATCCTGCGAAAGAGATATTTGCATCGCTTTGCGTTTGTTTTCCAAATCAGGTTTAGTGATGGGTTTAGGAACCTGGAAACTGAAGTGAAGGGTACCATCGTCGGCGAAACTATGAATGGAATTAGTTGTGGACAGAGAGAAGGTCGTTGATGTGAAGAAGAAACAATGTTGGTGCCAGTACTGAGCCCTGAGGCACTCCAGCGTTTACTTGGTGAAAGCTTGAAGAATGGCCGTCCACAATAACTGATATACGTCAATCAGATAGATAACTAGAGAGCCAAGTTCAGAGTTTAGTTGAAAGACCATAGGGGGAAGTTTATTAGGAAGTGCGGCATGTCAGACCTGATCCAAAGCTTTGGATGTATCAAGAGCAACGATCCAGGACTCACCTAGAAACTCAAGAGACTTATTCCAGCAGTGTGATAGGAAGGAAAGAAGATCTGTTGTATTATTGAAAGTACGCAATACTTAATATAATTTGCAGAAATCGACGTACTTACCAGCTGTCTTATTCGTTTCAAGTCAATCATATTTTCTTCTGTAAATGGTTTTTTTCTAACTGTCAGAAATAAAATCAATAAATAGGTAAATGAGGTCATAATTTTATAATTTAATCCACTGTAACTTTTATGGTTTACAAATATAAAGTTTCTAGCTGTGTCAATACTGAAAATAATTAATTCCTTTCTAATTTAAACAGGATCCTCTCTGGCAACGTACACTCCGAAAACATCAGAGGTGTTTCAACTAGGCATCACGAAAACATTCCAAGAACCAGTGATTACGTCCAAACCCGACGTCACGGACGTCGCAGATCCCTCGTCAGACCTCATTCTAGAAGAGGTGGAGCAACCCATACTCTTCAGCTCAGGAGGTACAAGTGATATACTTTTTAGGAGTTTTACATATTTATTAATTTTAGGTTAGCTATGCCGCTTTAAAAAGTAACTAAGTAAAGTTTAGAAAATGTATATAAAATGTCCTGAAGATGTCGCAAAAAATAAGTAACGTCGTTTTCTTGGATATTCGCTATTTTTAAGCTTTACTTAAATCTGTAAAGTGAGAGAACTTTAGCCTGTTTTTGAAAAAGACTAAGATTTAAATTAGGTGTAAGAAAATATTGTACTGTGGTAAAGTCCCGTGTTAAATTCGTGTAATGATGCATTTGTAAACTTTAAATTTTTTAGAATTACAAAAATAAAAAATAATTTGGGTTAACAGTAGTTTATGTTGATATACTTTTTGATACATAATTTAGAAAACTAATTTAATATGAACATTTCAACTATAAAAATGCTTAATAGGCATTGAGTAAATTTAAATGCATTCATAATAAACATTCCTTTAGGCGTACCAAACCGAACCGAATATATTTTAGTGATAAAAAAATATACACCATTCTACACTGCCAGTTTTTTAAAAATGTATTTAAAGTGTCATATAACACACAAACATTCTAGGGGCCATCCATAAATAACATCACACAAATCTTAGAACTTTTAAATCCCTCCCCCTCCTTGTCACAGGTTGTCACAATTTTAGGACCCCGTCCCGCCTGATGTGACGTCACACATTTTCAAATTTATGCCTAAAGACACCCTCAGATGCGGTTAATACTATTGTGGCAATATTAATATTGATGAATAATATTGAACTTGTAGGAAGTGTATTGAAACAATATTAAAATGTCATATCAATGTCATAATATATTGCTTTAATAATATTAGAGAAATTTTGCGCAGCGAAGAAAGCCAGGCACTGAAAGAAACCGGTTATGCGAGATACCAGTAGCAGTTCCAGGAAACATGGCCGAAATTCATGCCACTTTACAAGTTCAAGATTAAATAAATAGTGATTAAATCCGGAATTTCTGGGAGCTACAGACTCGAGGAGCCAGATTTTTCCCCAAATGTGCTGGTAAATTGGACCGAAAGGGACCAGAGCCAAGAATAAATAAACCAACCAACTTTACCATTCAGAGGCTTTCGTAAATTTTAGTCTCACTTGCGTTACAACGCCGCTCTGTAAGTTAAATGTTGTTGCATACAAATAATCTTATAGCGAGAGTGCTAAATTCCAGTATTAATAAATCTAAATCAAGTTCAAAAATGTTTAAAGTTTTTTTCACATTTAAATTTGGTGCTTTAGTATTTTAAATTTTAACATGTGACGTCACAAAGATTTTAATCCTCCTGCCTCATTTTACACCATTAACGTCTGACGTGATTTATGGATGACACCTTAAGGCCAAATTTATAACATAGATATACATATACATTAAAAAAACTTTTAAGGGTCATTATAAACTATCCTAAAATTTAAGTAAAGAAAAATTTGTAAAAAAAAAATATTTTTGATATCTGAGTAGTATTATAATAATGACTCATTTATTTCTATGGATTCTAAAAAAAAATCACCAGCTAAATCGTTTAATTTTTTATAATACACATTATTATACAAAGATTTTTACCATTTTTAATATTTAGAAAAAAATGGACTGAGAAAAACAATTCCATTTTATAAAAATTCTGACAAAACGTTTACGAGAAACTTATCAAGCCCATTTTTAAGTTTAACTTTTTGTTACAATTAACAATTCCATTATCCAATAATAAGGCAAAACGCTGAATTTAAAAATAAGGGCATAGCTTATGTATTGTTAAAATTAGTAATATTTTTCTTGTTTGTACAGTTCAATATTATATCGTCAACATAATAACAAAACATTAATGGAAGAAATTTCTACACGTTAAAAAATATATGGCATAAACTAGGAATAAGTTTACAAAAAAGAACATTGTTTTTGTCTAACTTAATTTCAGAGTTAAAGGTGCTAAACCCGACTTTAGAGGTAACAAAGAAAAATTTGCAAGCCTAAGAAATTTGTTAAAAGATGTGTTCCCAAATATTTTGTATTTAAATTTAAATATGTATGTTGCAATATACGTAGTAATAATGAAAAAGTGTTGTGTAAACCGATCTTCTAATACTACTAACCGTATTTCTCCAGCACTGGTCTTGACACTTATCCCCTTTTATAACATGGCAGAAAAGGTAACTTATGACGTAAAAAAAAATGGCGACTCATGTGGCAGCCATGTCGTAACCCTCTTAACATAAATTAACTCTGCTAGGATGGGAAATTGTTTTCAGGACAAGTCAAAATTTCTTAAGGCAAAAAATGTAGAAAAAAACATAATTTGTAAACCTATTCTTTGTTTATAAATTTATATGTGGAAACAAAGTTTTCTTATTGCTTGCATTATTTTAGTAATTTAGCTTCCAAACAGCTAAATGTAATAACATTTATTAAGATATGTTAAGGAAAAACAGGCGATATAATTTGAACTAATAACTATGGATTATTGTGTTAATATATTTTGCTTATTAGACTTAATCGTTTTCTTTTAATTTGAAAAAGAAATTGTAATATTTTAACATGTATAAAAATATCTGTGATTTAAGTAAAAGTGTACTTTTTAAGTTTTTAATTATTTAAGGTTAGTTGCCTTAGTTTTTCGTTAATATAAAGGTTAGAGGCAGAGCGCTAAATATAAAATGAGAAACTAATAAGGAATAGTTTATGCATGAAGATATTGTAATTTCTCTAGTTTGGCAACATTTTACAGTTAACGTAGCAATTTATGTAACTGAAATTCTAAATAAAATTTATTAAATGACCATCATTGCCAGCTAAGAAATGTACAGTATTATTTACTATTAGCTATAATAGAGTTGGCTTTAATACTAAAATTTGGTATTCAGATTCGAATACTGAATATCCAAATACCTAGAAAAAATATTCTAATATGTACTAAGTATATACCAAGGTTTAGTATTCATAAATACTAAAGAGCAAAAAAAGGTCTTTTCCTTGAAAAAACAACATCCTTGTTTCCAGTCCTTAAGATTTTGAAGAGCAAAAACAACAAAAAGGCCACGCCTATTTTTTTTTACAGTCACAGAATACTGATATTCCGCATTTTGATATTCAAATACTGACAATCTTGGTATTCAAATCCCGGTATTCGATTACTGCTATTCACGTTTCCGTGTTGGAATAATGGGTATGCTGATATTCGAATACTTGAAATCCCGATATTCGAATACTCAAAGATTGTATTCGAATACTATCATTCAAAATCGGTATTCTGAATACAAAATCCCGAATACCGACCAAAAAGTATTCTGCTGAATACCAAATACACAGATGTATTCGAATACTATTAAAAATTACTATATAAAATACCACCGCAATGTATTTTGAATTTGATTAAGAATACCAAGTTTTCGAATGCTACCCAACTCTGAACTATAATATAGTTTTATATCACAGCAATAGCTTCATGTGATTTTTTTGTGGCTAAGTTTTGTTAAGTGTGGTTTGCTTTTAACCTCAAATAAATCTGTATTTTTGCTAAATTTTCTTTAAACATGTAATCGCAGCGACAGTATAGGGTGTGCATTTGTGAGTGTAAGTTCTAATGCTTTTGAAGTATGTGTAAAAGCTAAATATGTATACGTCATGATTTTTAAAAATATAAAAGTATTATTTATTATATTTTGTTTTATTTGAATTTATATAAAGGTCGATTTTCACTATACGTCCGGTTCACCTCCCATATCCGTCACCTTCCCTTTGCATAAAATTTTAGACGCAAATCTTATAGTATAAGCCTGCTATTCATTTTGTTTACCTACTAACAAAACATTAGGCGCATTCAGGAGTACTCGGCCGCCAATAGGATGGCTTTATTTTGACAGTTTTCACACTTCCTTTACCCAGCGGCTAAGCGACTAAGTACTCCTGAATGTTATTATTTAAGTTCTCATATATTTTTATCGACGTGATTGGCTAGGAGAGTGGTATGGATAGTGTGAATATTGTTACTTCGCGTTTCAGCCAACCTAGAGTAATCAAGTATAATAACTGATATTTTAAAAAAAATTCATGCATTAAAAATGCCTTATATTACACTAGTGTTGCAAAGTACTTTACAACACTAGTACGATATATGTTATAA
This sequence comes from Listronotus bonariensis, assembly GCA_014170235.1. NCBI lineage: Eukaryota > Metazoa > Arthropoda > Insecta > Coleoptera > Curculionidae > Listronotus > Listronotus bonariensis. The sequence goes on from JACEGR010000814.1 coordinate 145,619, forward strand.
TGTCATCAGGGGCGGTCATATCAACTTTCCAAGAGGGGGCCATATCATCATTAAATGCTCATATTTGCAATATGGTGTGATTAGGTAAAAAAAAATTTGGTTACAAAGGATGTGGGTTGAATGTGCCATGCCCCCCTTATGACCGCCCCTGGATTCTAAAAGATTATATACATGCCTTACGTCAGCCAGAACAAATAACAGCTGCCATCGCTGGCATATTGTTATTTAAAACAAATTTGGAGTTATCCGGCTGTTAATTGAAATTACACTGAAAAAACAATGCAATATTTTTTAAGTGAAGATCTTAATAAATTCTAAAATGATAATACTGCCGTGATTAGCAGAAATGCCGTATCTGAACTTCGGGTCAATTTTTAGTTTTTACATCAATAAGTTTAAAATTACAGTGTTTTTGCCATATTAGTAAAAACACTGTATTGTACGTAAAAAAATTAAAACGCAATATCTAAAACTCCGTATCTGTTACAATATTAAACAACGGCTCAGGATAAACACCATATTTACTGGCTGTTTTAAAAAATGCTGCAATTTAATTGCAAGAAATCCATTTTTGCTAATCAGGCATCAACTGTGGCTTTAAAAAAAATGGTGCATTAAAAAAAAGGTTTTAGAAAATCGTTTGCTACGGCTGGCCAATTTACTTTAAACGCGATTTACTCTGTTTCAACTTTTTGCAAATACGGCGTTTCTGCTAATCACGGCAGAATAGTTATACATAGCTACTAGTTAGGTGATTTTCGGTATAAAAATATCGTCAAACAGTATAATATACAGCAGTGAGAAGAAGTATTCTGGTTAGGCAAATAGGTGTTGAGATATCGGCCAGTAAAGCAACAACAAAGGATGTATGTGACTCATCCAATCAGAAATGTTTACATGCGGGTATTCACGTTAAAATATCTCTTTTACTCCAACTGCCTATGTGTTGTATATTATTTAGCTGATCCGGTATATCAACTATGTGATATCAACCTAGTGTTGCAAAGTTTTCAATTGTTTTCTATTTTTTCAGACAAACAAACTTAAAATTTAGTTTTTGTTGAAAAATTTGTGGTCGTAGGAAAAATTGTGTGAAAATGACTTTCCTTACACTTGTGGGTTAATGTTCCCACTTGTGTGAAATTAGTCAGTGTCCACACTTACAATGTAATTTATTATTATTCCATATTTTATCGTAGTAGAAAGTAGAAAAAACAGGCTTTTATTTTTCTATTCCTACTTTAGGGTAATATATTACTAAACTTAAACAAAATAAAATAGACGAAAAGTAAACTCGAGGTCTAACGAGGGTAAAGTGAGGTGAACAAAAGAGGTAAACGTGACGTATAGTGAGAATCGAATAATTTTTACCATGTAAATGGAAATATGACGGATATGCGAGGTGAATGGGACGTATAGTGAGATCGACCTCAAATCGTCCAGTTATAGGCTATCAAAAGATACATGGATTTTCTTAAAGGAAGTATATGTTACATTTCTCCCATGGGGGAAAGTACACCCCCAAAATCGCCACTGAAGTGAAAATAAAAGAGTTGGTACAGCTAAGTGATCTAAGTGCTAAAATAAAAATTCACTACGACCACATGTGGAAATAGCAAATATATACCAGAACACTGTTTTCATGCATAGAAAATATCCTCAATGTATTTCATGGTTTTTTAATGTAATTCCAACTAACAGTCTGATAATTCCAAAGTTATTTTAAATGACAATATGACAGCGGTGATAACTTTATGTTATACTTTGCAATACCAGTGTGGTAAGGTACTTTGCAACACTAGTGTGATATAAGGCATTTTCTATGCATAGACACAGTATGCTATTTACTATTTTCACATGTAGTCGTAGAAAATAGTATTTTACATTACAAGAGTGATAACTGACTAATTTCACACGAGTGGAAATATTGTTGCACGAGGGCTCAGCCAAAATAAAAACAAAAACACAATTGATGCAACACTAGGGTAATATACAGGGTGCAAACGAGATAACTGGCAAGTCTGTTATTTTTTGAGAAGTGTTTCACGGTTTTAAATATTTGGTCGAATGTATGGTTAGATAGGAGGCAGATTTTATATATTTCAGATTTTATGTGGCTCATCCGGTTTAACCAAAAGTGCTCTCAACTTTGCTATTTTACAGCTAATTCTACAGGCATATTCCAAATAAATACTATGTACCATATGTTATAACTATCTTAATTAGTTTAAGAAAATGGTGTTCGAAAATGTCAGGGTAACCGCCAATTTTATTAATTTGTTAAAAAACAAATGGTCTTATGCGATATTTTATACATATTTAATGAAGCTTTCATCCGGTTACCGTAAACATACAATTTTCGGTTTTACCGGAAGTGCTACAGAAATTGACTTTCGGCAGTAAAAACTTCAATAATTCAAATGAAAACCACTATCTTAAGCCTTAAATTTAAACTTAACACTTGTTTCTTAATTTTTTTGTTAATCATATCAAATCTCTAAACATATTATTTTTAAGTTATTAATAGTGAAATGGTTAAAAACATTTTTCGCTATTTTTAAGGCAGTCTAGCGTTTTACTATTAATATTTTAAAAATTATTAGGTTTAGAGATAGAAAATTATTAACAAAAAGATTAAGAAATAAGTGTTAAGTTTAAATTTAAGGCTAAAAATAGTGGTTTCCCTTTGAATTATTGAAGTTTTTAACTGCCCAAAGTCAATTTCTGTGGCACTTTCGCTAAAACTGGAAATTGTATTTTTACCTTAATAGGATATAGGATTATTAAATATGTCCAAAAATCGCATTAGCCCTTTTCCATCATCATATGTTTTTTAACAAATCGATAAAATGGCGATTAACATGACATGTTCGAACGCCATTTTCTCAGAAACTAATTTAGATAGGTATAACATGTGGTACATGTATTTTCTTGAAATTGCCTGTACAATTGATTTTTAGAAATATATATTTATTTATTTATTTATTTATATGTTAGGTGTTCCATTTAAAATAGCAAAGTTGGGAGTACTTCCGGCTAAACCGGATGTATCGTAAAAATCTAAAACATTAGAAATCTGCACCTTATCCAACCATATTACAATTAAAATTTTAAAAGCGTGGAACACTTCTCAAGGAAATAACAGGCTTGCTAGTAATTTCGTGGGCACCCGGTATACTTTTCCTCACTGCGGAATATTATATTGTTTGACATTATTTTTATATCGAAAATCACCTACATACTTACACAGGGGCGGTCATATCGACTTTTTGAGGGGGGCCATAGGCCGAGAAAAAGTGTGTGAGGTGCCAAAAAACAAAAATCTTGGCGCCCCTAGAAAGAAACAAAATTTTCAAATTTTTGAAGAGCATAAAGATCTCTCACCCATTTTTATTGTTGTTCTTTATAAAATTACAAAAAAACTCCCACGCATTTGAAAAGCAAAAAAAGAAGGTCCTTACTTCTCACTTTTCAATTCCATGATCACCCTCACCCCCGGACCAGCCCTGAGGGGGGCCATATCATCATTAAATGCCCATATTTGCCATTACATATGTATGAAATACAAAGGATGTGGCATTAAAGGGGGGCCATGGTCCCCATGCCCCCCCGATGACCGCCCCTGTACTTACATTTAGGAAGGTCCTTAAATAGCAATATGACAGCTTCATATCACACTAGTGTTGTGAAGTACTTTGCAAAACTAGTGTGATCTAAGGCATTTACTATGCATAAAAACAGTGTGCTTTTGCTCCTTTGATATGTGGTCGTAGGAAAAGTACTATACAACACTATTGTTGCAAAGTATAATATAAAGCTGTCATCGCAGTCAAATTGTTATTTAAAATAAATTTGGCTGTTAATTGAAATTACATTTAAAAATCCCAAACATATTTTAAGTGAGGGCCTTTTAAATTCTAAAATGTTAAAAGTTATACAAAGATACTAGGTGTATCACCCTAGTGTTGCGAAGATATCAATTGTTTTCTTATTTTTTCTGTAAAGACATAGAATTTTTTTGGTAATAATTTGTGGTCGTAGGAAAAATAATGTACATTACTTGTGTGAAAATGACCTTCTTACACTCGGCTGAGGCCTCGTGATATTCCCACTCGTATGAAATTAATTCCACACTTGTAATGTCATAAGTATACTATTTAGTTTTTTGTCCATTAATTGTTTTATGTGACAGCGCCAATATTCCACTATGAGATTACAGTGCCACTTTGCCCCTAGCGATTTTAAACAAAGTCCAAAGTTAAGGTCTTTCTTGCTGTCTTCTTTGCTTAATTCCTGGATTTCTGGGCTGGACTTATCACTCAGATCTCTTAGCTCTGCCACTCTACAGGTATGATTTGATTATGATGCAAAACTTACTATTAGATAGAGATAATAGGATAAGCGCTAAGAACCATTTCTGTATTGCTAGTGATAAAGTCCAAAATACAACTGTATTTATACCAGTCAGAAAAACTCTTGAAAATAAGGTCCACAATTCCATAAACAAAAAGTACAATTCACTAAAATCTTATTGTTCATATTAAATATTAATAAAAATAAATTTTGTCATATAAAACTTTTTGTATATTATAGTTCTCATTATTTCTGTTTTGTTATTTTTCAATATTGAAAAGAAAATAGATTGTTACGAAATTGTGGTGATAGTCCCTGGGCCAGTAATTAAATTGACTTCATAATAATAACACTTTTAAAACCTTTTAGGAGGGTTCTTTTGACGAGTCTACCACGAATATTCATACCGTCATATCGTCACCGTAATTGTAAAACCACCTAACTCCATTTTTAATAAAACGTGCATTGCCATCTTTAGCCTTAAAAAATCAGGCTAAAGATGGCATCCAAATCACATTTTTTATTAGGTAATTAATTTTAAAACCACCTAATTCCAGTTTTTATAAAAAAATGTGATTTTAATGTCATCTTAAGCCCTATTTTATAAGGCTAAAGATGGCCATGCACGTTTTATTAAAAATGGAGTTAGGTGGTTTTACAATAATTACGGTGACGATATATGGAAGCGGCGCTTTAACCCAGCCTGTCAATGTCAAATGTTTCGGGTGTCGGAGGGGGCAAACGCGTCACGTTTTTGTCGGACAAGTTTACCACAATGTTTTACATGCAATTTTTAAACATTGCGCCAAAAATCATAAGTGTTACAATCACGAAACCATAAGACCCATTGACATGTTTTGAGTATCGGATTGAGCTGGTTTCGTAACTGTAACACTTACGTTTTCGGCACAATGTTTAAAAATTGCAGGTAAAACATTGTGGTTATCTTGTCCGACAAAAAAAGCGTTTGCCCAGCCCGACACCCGAAACTTTTGACACGGACAGGCTGAGTTAAAGCTGCTGCTTCCATATATGGCGGTATGTATATTCGTGGTAGACTCGTCGAAAGAAACCCCTAAAATGGTTTTAAAAGTGTAATTATTACGAAGTCAATTTCATTACTGGCCCATTTATGATTAATAACATTTAGAAAAACTACCAATTAAGAATTTTCAATTATATTAATTACAACAGGATACTTTTCTCCACGTGTAACTTGAATTTCCAAAACATCGTCTAAAATCAGGCATCGTTGATGAAGATTTTGTAAAATCTAAAAAAAATGTTGTTCTTATTTTAATATTTTCTGTTGATAAAGGTTTAAATAAAGCCTAAGTACCAAGTACCATAGGCGATAGGTTTTGGAATGTTAATTGTTTTTAAAGGAAAATTTCAACTTAAAAATTATAGTCCCTGGACCAGTGTAATCAAATTAAATTAATGATATAACACTTTTAAAACATCTTTAGGAGAGTTCGCTTTGGACCAGTCTAAAACGAATATTCATACCCAATATATGGTAGCGGCGATTTAACCCAGCCTGTCAATGTCAGATGTTTCGGGTGTCGGACTGGGCAAATGCTCTATTTTTTGTCGTACAAGTTTAACAAAATGTTTTACATGCAATTTTTAAACATTGTGTCAAAATCGTAAGGGTTACAGTAACGAAACCCGCCCAATTCGACACCCAAAACATGTCAATGGGCCTTATGGTTTTGTGACTGTAACACCTAAGATTTTTGGCACAATATTTAAAAATTAAATGAAAAATATTGTGGTAAACTTGTCAGACAAAAAAGTGATCCTTCTGCTCAGTCCGACACCCGAAACATTTGACACTGACAGGCTGAGTTAAAGCGCCGCTGCCAGATATGGCGGTATTAATATTCGTGGTAGACTCGTCGCAGTCAAATGGTAATTTTAGGAAAATGGTTTCTGTCTAGGCAAATGCTTTCTGCCTGCGCAAATCTGCGTCCAACGAAAAAACAGCGTATGTGAATAGGCATATAATATACACACTTATACGATGTTTACCGTGGAGCAGCAAAAATTACTTCATGAAAATAAGTTCTTTTTAAAAGTCATTTACCCATGAAAATGGCATTTGCCGTAGTCCTTGTTAAGCAAAGGACTGTAATATATTAGTAGTACTACCGGTGTAAGAATTAACGTTTAGAAAATTATGAAACTTAGCATACTGGTACTTTATAATAAGAATATCAACCAGTTAAATTTTCAAAGGTCTACAGAGAACTGAAAAAAGTTATAAATATTATAAAATAATTGCTTTTAACATTGATCCTTATGGGAAATTCGCAGATTTTATTTTACTTCACAAAAACTGATGTTCAGATTTCAATGAAAGTTGTATCAACGGAAGAAAAAACAATTCTGAACATTTCTGGCTTAATAAAATCCGACCTTCAGAGCTTGTGATAGAAGTAATTAATAAATAATTAAGAAAAATATGCTATGTGACTGACATGTGGCAACGTCGCGCCGCCCGAAAAAGTTTATCGAATACGGTATATGTGACATAAAAAAATTGATGCCAGTCCAATACGTTTTTCGGTTGACAAGATCCAATGAGTGATAATAAATATTGGCAATAATTAGAAAACATGTTTTTTCCAAATGTTTTTAAGTGAACAATTCGACGACAATAATCCGATGTATGAATATTTACATTAGTTGACAGAAACTTTCCATGTTTACAGTGCCGTATTATCCATGTAGGCTGACTAGGCTACAACCTTGGTGTCATGACAAATTAGGCGCCAGACAGTTGTGTAGTGACGCTAGACAGGCATAGTTTACTAAGAAAGTTTAGGTCGGATGATAATTAGAAGTAACTTATAACTGTGGGATATAAATAAAGATAGACTTGTGCAATAGGATTTTTTGCATCATTACAAAATGTATTTAGTCGGAAAATAGGCGCTCTAGAATTGTAGCCTAGAGCGCCTCATACCCTTATTGGCTCCTGCAGTGTCGGTAGAACTACCTTAATAATGCGAATTAAAAAAGATTTAACTAACCAGAACCATTATCCCCCAATGTGTTAGTTTTGCATGACCGTCTGGTTATACAAATATTTCTATTTCCATTTGTCCAAGAATTGAAACTAGTCACATAGCATTTAAATAAACAGAAGCCATTTTCCTAAAATTCCCATTTAACTGCGATAACCAGGTGTGGAAACCAACTCGCCGTCCAAGGGGAATTAAGAGCATAGAAATTATTCGAGTTAGGATATGCTCTGTTGGTTTCGCCCTTCGATGAAAGGTAGAAGCGGTCGACCGGCAGCCCCTGATCTCAAATCGGCGCGCTCGTTGCAGCGGTGAATTATAGGAGAGTACATAGCAGATTGGTGGAAGGGATTCAATGAATTTATTGCCTATAGACGACGGTTTGGTTTCCATACCGGTAAACAAAAAACACCATAGGCAAAGTAAATTAATTTAGGCATTATAATTGGAAAAAAATTACAAAGTAAATGTTATAGGAACAATTTACTGATGATCAAATTAAATTAAATTTTGAGGAAAATTTATTAAATATATATTTTTAATGTTTAAATTTATTGTGGTTAAAAGTTTATAGTAGTAAAAACGACTTTTTAGGGGACACATAGTAAAAAAATGCATGGCTTTCACATTAAAATAAATTTGATAACAAACATCAGTGAGTGAATGACTTGATGATTCTATTGGAATATGCAAAATTGTATATTTAAATGTTTTTTTAATCATTAAATATTCCATAAAGGCTGAAAGCCTAAAAGAGAAGTAACAAGATTTTTTTACATGGGACTTAAGTAAATTTTTCAAGATTGGAAGAAGAGGGAAAAACCTCCTTGGACAATTTGTTCTACACTTTAGATACTGTGGGAAGTGGAACAAAAAGGAATTATACTGACTAATTCCTTCGAGCAGAAGCCGTGGAAATATCTATAAGAAAGTGATATATCCACACAGAACGACTGATAAGAAAAGGAAGCCTGCTGTAAGTAAAAGAATTTGTGATCGTTTTCTTCTCAGGCAAACAACTTTTCTTTCAAATGCTTGAATGGCCCACAGATTATACAACTTACAGTAATTGCATAATACAGTAAAGTTCTTACCAAACGGAAAACCTTTTATTATTAACTTAACGCAAAAAGTTATAAAAAGTCCTGCTTGTTGAGAAAATAGGTTTCCAGAAAAATAATCTTATTTTGGACTACGGGGTCTTTAAAAAGACTTGTTTCCAAATTAATATACAGTGTATTTCCTAACTACAGTACAAAACTTTAAAGAGTGATTTGTTATGTCATTTTATGAATAAAGTTTTTAAAAAAGTCAGTATTATATAAATATTTTAAATACCCTTAAACTGATTTGACTGAAATTTGATAAGTTTGTTTGATGTAATAAAGCGGTTATAAAGCTCTAACTAGATTGACGTTTTTGGGTCTAGTGGCGCCTCAGTGGGTACCACAGCCAATATTATTGAGAGAAAAATGTACGCCACTGGCTTTTTATATAGTTTTTATATTTCTTTCATATAAAACAACTAAAATACTATTTTTAGTGTCTCAATATTTTTTTTTCATATATGGCTTCGTATTAAGGATATTTAAAAAACACCGACTTTTAAAGGAAAAATTAAAGCCCTTTATCGGAAACGAAGCAACTTTAGACATATGCTTATAGGAACTTTTCTTGATAAAATGACATGAGAAATCACCCTTTAAAGTTTCGTACCGTAGTCATGAATTACCCTGTATATTAATTTGGAAACAAATCTTCTTTAGGCCACCCTGTACATCCAACATACAAATATATGGAAAAGGGGGTTCTTGTGGCACATCAGTTTAAAGCCTCTGACGAGTACTTTATAACCCCCAAAATAAATATAAAGTCAATACCTTTACCAACTACAAAATGGCGTTACTTTGAAACTTGCCTGAATACCTGACTTGGATGGCCATATTTTCAAAACTAATAAAGTTAAATATAATTATTTTGGTATTTTCTTAAAGGTCTTTTAAATATCTTTTTAATGGTGATATAATATACAGGGTGCGTCATCAGATTTGGAAAGATGGCCATCCAAATGAGGTATTAGGGTAATTTTCAAAGTACCGCCATTTATAGTAGGTATAGGTATTGACCTTAGTAAAGGTCATTGGTATTGACTTTATATTCTGGGATTATAAAGTACTCGTCAGGAGCTTTAAAATGATGTGCCACAAGACCCCCTTTCCATTTTTTTATTCAAACTGGCACCCAGCTGTCAGTTTGACATTTATATCTGTGATTTCTTGCCTAAAATTTGGGTTATATTGTCTTACTAAAGTCCTCAAATTTTCATAAAAAATACCAAACAATTTAAGAGTTAGAAGGGGGGAATTTAGACAAGCACTGTATATCATTTAATGAATATCTGCGAACCCTGAAAAGAACTAAGAAAATGTCTAATTACTAAAGAAAACTTACTTTTACAATTCGACTTTTAACTTCTTCATCCTGCTGCAAAGCTAACACCCTTAATCTCCCAAGTTCCTCCGGCCCAACTCCTGCAAATTTTGTCACAATATCAGAATGAATTTGTACCGGTAATTCCCCTGTGCCATCTTCCACTACAATTACAAAATGATAACCATCATCTGCGTGTTGCAGCTTTTCCGCTACCTTTTTAAACTTCCCTTTAATTTTAAATTTTCCTTTGCTGACATTGGGTATCATTTTCTTAAGTTTATCTATTGTCAGAATATGGGCGAGTTTCGGAGAAACTTTAGGACTAAGAAGACGAGTTTCTGATGGTACTATATCTGATTTTTGATTCAGATTTATTGAAGTGTTTGCTGAACCAATGCTTGAGGATGTGTTATTTTGATCTGTTGTTTTTTTATTTGTACGTACAAAATCCGGAACATAAGGAATTGGTTGGTGTTGCCTTCTTGAGATAGCAAAAGGATCTTCAGATGGATGGACATCTTGACAAGATTGTAAAGTACTTCTTGAGGTATCAGACACGTTTTTGAAACCTCCTTTTGGCGTTCCAAAATTTAGTGTACCTTGAGTTAACTTCTTAGAAGTTTTCGGCTTTATGTTTAGTTTTAAACTTGAAGACTCAATCTCTGGAGATTTGCTGGGGTTTTTCTTTCGAGTTTTTAATTCAGGACTTCCTATTCTATCCTTGAAATCGTTTCGAATTTGTGTGCTACTTGGCAAGTTGGCCATTTCTTCATCAATATTATCCAAATGTAAATCGATATCAATATCCTCAAAGCTATCATCTAAAGTGATTACATCGTTGTTTTTATTTTCTTTATCTTTAGCAGTTGAGGATGAGCTGATATTAAGATCCTGAACTATATTTTTAGATGTATTCGAGTGTCTAGAAACTGAAAAACCACTACCCAATTTTCTCGTTGAATCACTACCAAAACCTCTGGTAGTATTTTCGTTACTTCTGACATTAGATGCTATATGGTCCACATCAATTTGATTTAGATGATCATTTAACAGATCATCATCCATTTCCATTTCTTCAAAAGATCAGGAGAACTGCATTGCCTATCTCTGTTAGGAATATTTGTTTTTTTAGTTGTACCAATGTTTGACCTTATATCCTTTTTATTGGTGTTATCTTCGAAATCTGTCTCTAGTTCTCTTAAAAGTTCGTCATCAACTTCAAATTCTGGGGTATTTCTTGATTATAGCTTTGTCGATTATTCTGTGTTGTTGAGTTATTTTGGTTATTTCTAGTAATGTTTTGGTTGGTAGTAATATTGTTTCTTGTTTGGGAATGGTAGTTCTGTTGTTGGTTTCTATTTTGAATAGATGCATTGTAATTTTGAGTAGTTGCAGTGTTGTTCATTTGCGTGGTAGTGTTTGCTAAAATATTAAAAATATGTAAAGAAAAATAAAGATATGCAGGCTGTTTTAAAACAAATACGAAAAACCTTAAAGAGGTGATTCCATGCTCAACATAAAGGGTAGTTTTTTGTAAAGATGTTGTGATGAAAGACAACTATTAGAGAGTTATAGCAGTACAAAAAGGCAGAAATATAAAAAATTACATTTTAATTTTTTATCTGAAAAACATAAGGAATCTTGATATTAAAGAACTAAGCTCGTTACTAAGTTATGTCAAAAAAGATATAATATTACAAATGTCCTAATATGTGACAGCAAACAACTAGATTCTTAAAATAAATATTACTGTCCTAACACGTCATGATTTTACATTTTATTTTGTTAGTTTAAATCGGTAAGTTTAATATAAAAACACAAGAGACAAAAATGTTTCTAAATAAACTAGCCTATCCAGACATATTCTTTTAATCTTAATCTTTACTACTACTTTTGTCAATGAAAATGATATTGGTACGAGTTGTGGTAACTAGTCTGCTTCAACCCTTTTCTGAAGTTCTAAAAATGTGTAAAAATATGCATCAATTGTATTTATATAAAAGTAATATTTTCACAAATTTTTAATATTCTATCGCTTTTAGTTTCTAAAATTAAAAAAAGAAACTTTTTTTAGTCATCTTTTACCAGAATATTTTCCTATTGGTGGACTTTTGAACCCATGCTCATACAACAAACTTATTTTTCTATGATTTTTAAAAATAAATACATTATTAATGTAATAAATACGATAATTTGTATATGTTTTCAACCTCGATTTCTAAATATGACTCTTTAGCCATGATCACTATTTTTAAGTCACATATGAGTATAAAAATCTCTAATACACACAACGCCAAAAGTCTTGGACCCCCTAGCATTTTTATACTTCTAATTTATTTAGAAAAAATTAAAAGGACTAATTTAAAGTGTTGTTCATGTTGATTTTTTCATGTATGTGGCTAAAATAAAAGAAATACCAAAAAAATGGATAAACAGTGTCAATTTATAAATAACGTTTATTGAAACAAAAATTACCTGTATGACAATACAAAAAAGAAAATACAGCTAATACTCTGTGGGCCCCTTCCCTTTTTTATCTTTGGACAATCCACGAAGGCTGAAAGCCTAAATACTAACGTACCGTGGGTGTCTTAAGCAGGGTAAGAGGAAGTTTGTTAACACGGGACTTAAAAACTTGAAGATTTGGGGGAAGGAAAGACCTCCGCTGGCAGCAGGTTCCATAGTCTAGAAACTCTAGGGATAAAAGAACGAACGAAATGGGAAGTTCGGGGCCTGTCCAATTGAACTGTATAGGGATGCATAAGCGCGGCACCACGACTTTCTCTGTTGGGAGCTGCAGGAGGAGGGACTATACTGGATAATTCGTCGGAGCAGAAGCCGTAAAAGTATCTATAGAAGAGCGATAGATCTTCCACAGCTCGACGATGGGCAAGAGAAGGAAGTCTTTGAGTAAGTAAAGGATCATTAATAAGACGAACAGCCCTTCTTTGAATGGCGTCAAGAATGCTGAGGGTTGTAGAGAATGCCATTCCCCAGACATGAGAACAATATTCCAGAGAGGGTCGAATTTGGGACACATACAAAGTGTATAAATTGGAAGGAGAAAAATACTTTTTGCTCGGAAAAGAAATCCAAGCTTTTTGAAGCCACGGTGGCTATAGATACAATGTGTTTATGCCAGTTAAGGTTATTCTCAAATGTGACGCCCACAAGGTTAAATGTGTCCCCGCTCTGCAAAACCTGGACACTCATAAGCAAAGAATGAGTGTTTGATGATTTTTTCGCGACAAGGAACACGATTGTGTTTTGGATGCATTAAATTGAACGAGATTTTTGGCGCCCCAATCCAATATCAAATTAAGATCCTGTGAAAGAGATATCTGCATCGCCCTTCGTTTGCTTTCCAAGTCGGGTTGAGAGATTGGTTTGGGAACCTGAAAAGTGGAGTGAAATGAATAATGAGTTTACACGTCAGGGCATGGAAATGATTAAATTATTAATTAATTCCTGCGATATGCGGACCCATTCTTCTCCGGCGGCTACCGCAATTTCCTCCTTGGTTCTAGGTGGGGGACCGCGATTGTGGATAGCTCTGGAAACAATATCCCACAGATTCTCAATTGGATTCATGTCTGGGGAATTAGCTGGCCACTCTAATCTGTTAATTTCTTCAGCATTAAGAAGCTCCTGAACTCTTCTGCCTCGATGTTGTCTGGCGATATCATCCATGAAAATGAAATTCTCCAATTTCATGGCGGAGGGGAATGACAATTGGCCTAATAACATTTTCCATGTTAATTTCGGTAGTCATATTTTGTTGTATGCGAATTAATGGAGTTCGAAGGTTGTACATTATCCCCTCCAGAACATTACTGTTCCCCCTTGATAGGGAACGACTTCACGAGGATAGTTAAGTCTTGACTGACGCCCTGGCCCTCTCCATACCCTTTGACGATGGTCATCACTGACCAGACCGAATCTTGATTCGTCAGAGAAAAGGACTCTTTCCCACTGGGCTAAGAGCCATGCCCTATGGTTTCTCGCCCACTACCCTTAAAAATCGTCTGGCCCGGAAATTTGCGTTGTGAAGTCTTCTGCGAATGGTATTGGTGGAAATTACGCGGTTAAACGTACCTTGAAATAATCTCTAATGGCTGGGGCCGTTGGGTTCCGATTTCGGCGGGTAAATTGGATAACATATCTGTGCTCACTTTTGGTAGAAACACGTGGCCGTCCACTAAGAGGCAATCTTTCCACATTTCCAGTTTCTGGATACCTGTTGATGATCCACAGAAGATCTTGGAATATTTAAACTAGCTGAAATATGGTGTTTGGAAAATCCAGATTCATGCAGAGCAATTATTCTTGCTCTGTTATAAACAGAAATATCACGTCCTGGCATTTTCAGTTGGAACCAATGTAAACTTTGCGTATTTAAAAATGCAAATAAACTAAATAAAAGTAACTAAACAATTTCAAATCTTCGCAAAAACCAAAAAATTGTTATCTCCAAATAAGTATGTGATCTTTTTTATTTCGTAAATAAAATAATATTTTTATCTGATACTAAAAAACATGTGGGATTCTCTATAACCAAGATATACAGGGGTCCAAGACTTTTGGCGTTGTGTGTAGATACGTAAAATCAACCCATGACAGTGTGAACACCTAGTATAAAAAAGTATACATTTTGGGAATTTTAAAAATATACATTTTTGGGAATTTTAAAATGTAAATGTAAAATGTTAAAAACTAAATAAAAAAGTATACATTTTAATTAGTTTACTTAACATTGGCAAATTTGCTACATAAAAATATACGTAAGGTGTCAAGGTCTTAAAAGTATAAATTAAACAATTTTCTAGGTTACTCTTATAATAATAAAATAAAAACATTAAACAAACTGAGTAGCGTTGAAATGCAAAACAAACACTGGAAAATTTGATATTTAAAGAAGAGAGAAAGAAATGAAAAGGGATTTTTATTAGATAAGAAGTAGTTAGTGAAGTCAAGTAAAAGTTAAAGTTTTAGTTCAGCCCCGTACGGGCTACCCCGAGTGGGGGTATGCCCGTACCAAATTAAGTTAGTTCAATAAGTTAAGTTGGTCCTGAAAAATGCAAAGTTAGTTTTGATGGTCCACCGGTCTTATGGTCCCAAGAAGATAGTTCCATATGGTACATTAGTCCCAGTGACGAAAAATGGCTATATATAATTCAAATTCAACGTCACAACAGAATCAAACACATTCGATAAAAAAAATCGCAGTATTCTATAATATCGCGTATTCCATGGCTGTCACAAATTGGGCACATTAAATTAATTGTTTGTGTTGATATAAATTTACCAGAAAGTTGTTTTAAAACATTATCCAGTGATATATCAATAGTCGTAAAAAAGGAGTATGCAACTAGCATCGAATACTTATTTCCATTTCTGCAAAAGTCATACTCGTGGAAAATGAGTAACGTTCCGTGCTCGTTCCATAAAATACTATTATTCTGAACAAGGAATCACCTCTTAAAAAATGTTCATGTTTGTATAAAAACACCCTGCATAGGAAAAGTTTAAAAAATATTTATTTGTTTTATTTTCTTATTGCTACATATCAATTAATACAAGATGTACAGACAGTACAGATTTCTTTATTTAAATTTTTTGTTAAATATTTTGCCTGTAACTTCTATTCACAATGTTTTAATTATAATATCCTCGGAAATAGGTTATAAAAATAGTTATTTATTAGTTTTTTATTTTATTTAGATAAGTGAGTTATATCACATATAAGTCATACAAGAAAAGTTTAAGTGACTTATATGTAATAATTCAAACATCGATTACAAAATTTTATCCTACATTGTAGAAATGGTTTTACTAAGAGCCGAAAATAATTGGAAAACGGCATTCATTATTTGTTACTTGTCATTGTAAACACAAGCAACGAAATCTTGTAATTTTTTAAAGCAAGTTGTGGTTGTTATATATTTTGTTTGTAACTATGGGTTTGTTTAAGTAACTAGTGTGAGCTTAAGCACACTTTGGCTCACTAGTGACCTATAAGATACTTTTACTATCAAAATCTGATCAATAATGGACATATTATATGTAATTGTTGAATCAAAATATGTATAGGTATTTCTGTTGTGTTTATGATTAATACATTGTAAACAAGAAATAGAGTAATATTTTTATTACCCACTTTTAAACCACTTAAATGTAAATAATTCAAAAACGGTTCTAAGAAAGTATACCTTTGTTGTGCAGATACTGAGGAAGGGTTTATTTTTTCACTCAAATGGTACATACAGAAGAGTACAAAAAAATTGCGTCGATTTAAACAAATTTAGAGGAGTGATCCAAATTTCTTACGTCAAAAAAATGCCCAAGTTTTTATAATATTCAAGACAACCAAAATTATCAAGTTAATATTATTAGTATTATTGCACGAGACGTCAGGCGAATGCGAGAAAACTCACGAGTGTAGATAAGTAATTTTCACACAAGTAATGTACACCATTTTTCCTAGTTATCTGTAATGTAGCTAGTAATGCAACAACAAAACAAGCACTTTTAGTCACCCAATCCAGAAATGTTTACATGCCGGCATTCGCGTTAAACTGTCTTCTTTCCACACATTGCCTATAAACGACTTCATTTAGCTGATTCTGTATACTTTTCCTTACTGCAGTATATTATACCGTTTGACAATATTTTTATATCGAAAATCATTTACCTTGCTTTGTATAACTTTTATCATTTTAGAACTTAAAAAAGACCCTCACTTAAAGATATTGCATGGTTTTATTTAATGTAATTCCAATGAACAGCCTGATATCTCCAAATTTTAAATAACAATATGACAGCGATGACAGCTGTTTTTGGTCCAGGCTGGCGTAAGGCATGTATACATTCTTTTAGAATGACATCATAACATATACATGATGTCTAAAAGGTGCGCACAAAAAAGGTACCACAGATTCCTGAGGTTAAAATATGACGATCTAACCCAACTTACCTTTGTCCAAAAGTGGATAATTTCGGAGATACAGGGTGTTAAAAATTTATTCTGGTTTTAATTTTTTATAAATATAAATAAATTTGATTCAACACTTACATATAATATGTCCATTATTGATCAGATTTTGATAGTAAAAAGTATCTTATAGGTCACTAATGAGCCAGAGTGTGCTTAAGCTCACACTAGTTACTAAACAAACCCATAGTTACAAACAAAATATATAACAACCACAACTTGCTTTAAAAAAATTACAAGATTTCGTTTTTGGTAATAATATGTGTATTGTCACAATTTTTGGCTAGAAGGGGTTTTGGAAGGTAGGAAATAACAATCCGCCATCAATTTGATTGTTAACTTTAGGAGGCGCCACCTGCGGTATGTGGAACAAATTAAAAACGTAATAACTTTTTGAACCACCCTGTGTGTAACTCCTAAAGGAAAAGTCTTTATTCTTCAACATATTTTACATAATAAAGGTATACTTGGTTAAAGTTGATTTAGGCAACCGTTTTTGAGATATCTGGATTTAAAAAAATAACTTCTTGTACGGAAAGGTCTAAGCTGTGCAGAATGTTTTGGAATTAGATGCTAACCTTTTACAGTGTGAATCCTTGGGTGATTTAAAAAAAAAGTTTAAATAAACTTATGTCCTAGAAGACTTATTTTTTGAGATACAGGGTGCTAAAGTTTTAAAAAGTAAGTTTAGTTACCACTCTGTACCTCAAAAGGTAAGCCATTTATGACATAGGTTTATATGAACTTTTCTTCTTTAAATCACGTAAGAATTCATACTCTAAAATATTAGCATCTAATTCTAAAACACCCTGTATAGCTTAAACATCGCGATATGGAAAGTGATTTTTTAAAATCCAGATATCTCAGAAACGGCTGCCTAAATCAAAATTTACCTAATATACCTTTTTATGTAAAAGTTTCATACAAAGTGACTCAAAAAAGTTATTACGTTTTTAATTTCTGCAAGACACAGTTGGTGGCGCCCTCTAAAGTTAACAATAAAATTGATAGCTAATTCTTATTTTTTACGTTCTAAAACTCCTTTTAGCCGAATATTGTGACAATAGACCTATTATTAACAAAATAATTTATAAAACACTAAAACCAGAATACATTTTTTGACACACTGTATCTCGGAAACCATCCACTTTTTAACTAAGTTGGGTTAGATCGTCATATTTTAGCCTCAGCAATCTATGGTAGCTTTTTTCCGCACCTTTTAGATACACCCTGTATATCACACTAGTGTTGTAAAGTACTTTGCAGTGTGCCATTTGCTATTTTCACATGTAGTTGTAGGAAAAATAAATTTTGCATATTAAGGGCATAGTTTGTACCTTCGGTAATTTCCAAAGCACGTTCATCAATTGGGTATGGATTAGGATTTTCTTCTAACCCAAGTGCTCTGGCTAAAACATTCTCCGCTGCATACTTGACTTTTATTTCATCCACGGAACCACCTAAATACTGATAAACGAAATACATGAATTACAACTATAATTCAAGTACTTTAATATTTATTAAAACATACAACATGTGTCGTCATATGTGTTAATCTTACGTAAAAGTTATTAATTTCTACGAAAAGACTTCTGTGCATGGTCCAAAACCTAAAATACAATCATCAGCTATCAAATTGTGTCAGTCATCTACTGAGGTTTGACCAAAAATGTAATTTTACTTAAGAGTAAAGTACCTGTATTTTTGCTAATATGTGCAGATTATTATAAAGTAAAGATGTTTAGAATTAAAAATCACCTTTAATAAATATGCAATTTTGTTCATTTCCAAAAATGTTTAAATTATTTTTGTTATTCTGTGCAAATCGAGAAAATTTAAGTTTGTACATTAGTGCATTGTACATTCTTCTTGTTTTATTAATAATAAATTTAAAAGTTTATTTGAAACTGTCCTATGACTTTGATAATCATGAAATGTAGTGCACTAATGTACAAACCTAAATTATCACCATTATCGCAGAAAAAAATCAAAAATATTTTTTGTAAATAAACAAAATTACATCTTTAGAAATAATTTTTAATCCATAACATCTTTTCTAAATAACAATATTTGATATTAGGAAAAATACCGGTACTTAACTCTTAAGCAAAAATTACATTTTTGGTCAAACCTCTAGATGACTGAAACAATTTGATATCTAATGGTTGCTTTTTAAGGTATTGGACCATGCAGAACTTTTATGAAGAATAACTTTTTCGTAAAATCAACAATAAAAAGTTTCCCATATGACGCCAACTTACGTAGACACACAGTATACAGGGTGCCCAGAAAGGTGAGGTCATAAATGTTAGGGGTGATAGAGTAAGCAAAAACGTGGTCAGAAGCACAGGTTGTTCACAGTGAACCACATTGGAGAAAGCGCAAATTTAAGGAAGACGTCTTTATTGAAAACAATAATAATGTTTTTAGCAATCCAATTGTGGACATACCAAACATTTGGAAACCACTATTAAAGCGTACTAATGCCGGCGCCTTAGGTGAACAACCCGACGCTTGAACGAGACCAAACTCCATCACGGGTGAATGATCTTCCCCAGTGTATATAAACTCAGTAGCTTTGGGAATTAGGTTTAGTTTACACTTGAGAACGGACAGAGATAGTACTGCCCGAAACTTTGTGTGAATGTAAGTTCTATCGCGCTTTGCTAGGGAAATATTGTCCTTCAAACCTATAATAAAAAAAACTTATTTCAATTATAACTTTGAAACTGTTGTCACAGTGCCAATGATATTTAAGCAACTAAATAACCTTATACTAATGCTTGTTTTCATATGTAAACGGCTGTTCAGTAAGTCGGGATTATAGAGGGCGAGACAATTTTCTTTTTTCATTTAATGCATGCATTTTTGACACAAATTTGACATTTTGCTTTGACCGTTTGGTTTTTTCATCTCTTTTTTTAAAAAGGTGAATCGATATCTTGGGCCGTTTATCATAAAATCGCATTTAAATCCAAACATACCAGCATTTTGTAGGTAACAAAAAATTATTTTTTTTGAAAAATTAATAAATTCTTCCTAACAAAGGGAGATACAATTTTTTTATATAAAGTACTAAGTAACATTATTTTTGCTCACTGTATTACCCCTATCATTTATGACTTCACCTTTTCGGACACCCTGTACTTTAACAAGGGCCAGTTTGCAATTTAATAGATCTCTATTTGGTATCACAACCAGGCCCGACGAGGGGGTCGTTAAAGGCGGTACAAATTACCGAGGCCCAAGCTTTAAGGTGGGGCGCCGCGAGCTAGGCTACTTATTATTTTTTACCTATATTTAAGTTTGTGCTTAAACTAAAGATTTTAGAGGCGATGCCGAAGAACTTCATTATTTTAAATAATTTTACCTTGAACCCCATAAATGTTTTTCTTGCTGCTCATCTCACTGGCGTAAATAATATTTTCAAATTATTATATCGAAAAACTGGGACATGGAACCCACACCCAATATATACCACATGCTGGTGGTCTTTAGAAAACACTTTGGTAAAGAAAGTTTTAATTTTGGGATTTGCAAAAAAAAATAAAAAAATTTGGATTATCCCTCCCCTTCCCCTAAAAAAATCCGAGTTTCTTCTTGGATTTTTCCTGGGGAGGAATAATCCAAAAATTATTTTTTTCGCAAATTTCAAAATAATAATTTTCTTTATATCGACGATGAGAACTAGAAAGTCGAAAACAAAGTTTAGTTGAAAGACCATAGGAGGGAAGTTTATTGACGATTTTTACTACCGATGGGGGCGCTATAAACGTAAACAAAGTCGAAAAAAGCAGGTAATAGGCAGCTAGCTAGCTTTGATCCCGTTGCGGATTACGAATATTGAAAGAGTTTAAAATACTGTTTGAGTTTCAATGTAGCCGTGAATTTGTATAGATTCATACGTATTAACTCGATTTGTGAGTTTGAGTAGTGCCCTTGATGGTTTAACAGACTTTTTTGTTAGTGGTGATTAGTGAAAAACGCGCTATGTAAAACTTTTTCGGAATGAGAAGAAGTGTTTTTGACGCTAAGCTCAGTATTTTCATACCTTAATTGCACTCCCGATAGTAGGTGCACAGTGGAAGGAGAAGAAATCTTGAATTCCAACCATATTATTTTGATTATACACACGTATTTTTATTTTCGATGTTAATGGCTCTTCTGATGCCATAATAAACGTTTTAATATAGGTGAAAAGAAAGACTTTTTGATAAAAAAATAATAGCAAAACACACAGCTATTCCCGCACAAGGCTCAAAAACGCGTGTTAAATATAACGAAGTAAATAAATAATATTATATTTATATCCATTTAAATGGTTAAACATGACCGATCACCTGATTTCTTAGGTTGCGCCGTTGACCACCAGAGATCTCATTGATTTCTGAAATTTCCAATTGAGAAGCGAACGTCATACCAGACCTGGTTAATATACCACTTAAGAGACTTGTTCCAGTTGTGTGATACAAATAAAAGAAGATCTGCAGTAGATTTGTTTGCGACGAAATTCATACTGCCAATCATGCAATATCTTGTCTTTTTCTAAATACTAAAGGATTTGTGAACTAATAAATATCTCCACTACTTTACAAACGATTGAGAGAAGTGAAATAGGTCTATAGTGAGATGACAGTGATTGGGATCCTTTCTTGGGAATAGGTTGAACAAGTGCAGCTTTCCGGAAAAATACTGTATCATAAGAAATTCGAAAGAGCCGAATTAAAATGAATGGAAGTTCTGGAGCACATTTTTTTAAAACGACTGCTGGTATGCCATCCACCCCAGACGATTTCTTGATCTTAAGTAAAGCAAGAATATGCTTAACGTGTTTCACCTTAAAAATAATATTAGGCATTAAATGAGGAACTGGTACAAAAGCTGGAATTGGGTGGTTGACGGGTGGGTTAAGGCTTGAATTTGCAGCAAATTGTTTAACAAATGCAAGCCTTTTCTTTAGCGGTAGAAATAATTTAATCTTCCAAAGTTAGTGGTGGAAAAAAACTGGTACAAAAATTCCTACTTATATTTTTGGCAAGGGACCAGAAAGATTTACTGTCATTTGTGCAAGAAAGAACTTGATTTTTTATGTAATAATTGAAGGAGTCTTTGGCTTCTAAAATAGCATCATTTTAGTGTTATATTATTACTTATTAATTACCTTTACATTTTCTTCCTTTAGCATCAATCTACCATTCCTAACGACCAAAGGCCCTGTAATTCTGATTTTTGCTCCTGGGGGCATATTTATATTTAAACAAGGAATTGGTTTAAATTCCATAGCTTCTACTTCTTGTACACCATCTGTTAAAGTTAGTTGTAAAACCTACAAAAAAAGGTTACCCTATATTAGTGTTAGAACATACATACAGGATGTCTCTAAAAGGTGCGGAAAAAAATGCTACCATAAATTTCTGAGGCTAAAACAGGACGATCTAACCTAACTTACCTTATAGGTTATAGTTTTTCTTATAAATAATTTTGTCAATAATAGATGTTTTGTCACAATTTTTAGCTACAGGGGTTTTGGGAAGTAAGACATTCGAATCTGCTCCAGAGGAGCCATCTGCGGTATTTTGCATACATTAAAAACGAATTAACTTTTCTTAACCACACTGTATGCAAGTTTTAGATAAAAATTCCTATTCTTTAACATATTCTACATAAAAATGTATACATTTTTAAAGTCAACTTCAATATCATAAGACATTTTAGAGATACCTGAATTTAAAAAATCACCTTCTGTATCTTCGATCATAAAAGAAATTCTGTATGGCCAGCTCTAAGCTATTCAGGGTGTTTCAGAATAAGATGCTTATTATGTTTTAAAGTGTGAATACATACTTAGATGATTTTAGGAAGAAATTTAAAATAAACCTATGTATTAAATGTCGACTTTTAAGATACTGAGTGGTAAAAAGCTTATTTTATTAGACTTTAACACCCTGTTTCTCAAAAATTAGGCAATTGAGGACATAGGTTTACTTAAACTTTTCATTTTTAAAAACATCTAAAGAATCACTATTTTAAATATTAGCATCTTATTCTGAAACACCCCGTATAGCTTAGACTGGACCACTACAAAAATGATTTTTTAAATCCAAGTATTCTAAAACCGGCTACTTAAATTAACTTTTAACCATATAAAGGGTGTTACAAGAATGGTGTTAAAAAATTTAAGGGCAGATTCTTCATCATAAAATATAAAGAAAAGTTTATATTAACATTCTTTGTTCTCAAGATACAAGGAGATCCATGTTTACATGAACTTTTTTCATATCTTTAATAGCAGCCCTTAATTTTTATTTACCAACATTTTGTAACACCCTGTATACCTTGTTTATGTAAAGTTTGTGGAAGTATAAGAATTTTTATCCAAAAGTTGCAAACAGAGTGCCTCAAAAAGTTATTTCATTTTTAATTTGTGCAAAATACCGCAAGCGACGCCCTCTAAAGTTTACAATAAAATTGGTAGAAAAACCCCCTTGTTGAATATTGGGACAAAACACCTATTCTTAACAAAGGTATGAATAAAAAAACTAAAACCAAAATACATTTTTGGCATCCTGTATCTCTGAAATTACCTACCTTGAACTAAGGTAAGTTAGGATAGATGATGAACTCAATGGTCATATTTTAGCCTTAGAATTTTTGGTTTCTCATACCTTTTATGGTAAGTTTACATCTGACATTTATTACATGATATCTATGTCAAATAGAAATTCTGGCTAATGTAAACAGTCAAAAATGTATGCCTGATGAAATTTTTATTGACATTAGCCAGAATTTCTGTCTGACATACATAAATATTATGCAATAAATGTCAGATGTAAACCTACCATTAGAGACACCCTGTATTTTATCTAATTTAACAGCAAAATATTTATCTCTCAAAGCAATAATTTTTAAGTAATGACAGAAATAGTTTTTTCTTACTCTTTTACCAAAATCTTTTTCTGCTTCTGTATTTTTGGCAACATTATTTCTAATTCGCTGTATCTGCCAGAGTTTTGGTTTTGATATATCCACAACTTGCATCACTTGTAGACAAAAACTACCACTTAGTGTATATTTTTTTTCACTGGAAAGGTTTCTTGGCAAAGAACGAATCTCAACATCTCTTAAATCTATAACAATATAGTTAGCTATCAATTTACAGGGTGTTCATTTAAAAATTTACCACTCAATTTATCTGTCATCGTCAAGATATTTATTGAGATGAAACGTTTTTACAAAAAAATGGACGGCGCCGCTTCAACCCCTTAAACCCCAGGGCAAACACAAAAAAAATCTTAAATGAAAAGGGGGTCGAATGTACATCATTTTAAAGCTCCTGGCGAGTACTTTATAACCCTAGAATATAAACTCAATATCTCTACCTACTACAAAATGACAGTACTTTAAAAATTACCCAAATCCCTGACTGGGATGGCCATTTTCCCGAAACTAATAAAGTAAGGTGTACTTATTAATGTGGTATTTTCTTAAAACTCTTTAAAATATCTTTTTATTGGTAATATAATATTCGGGGCAGGGCCGTATTATCGATTAGGCTGACTAGGCGCCATGAAAAAAATAGGCGCCAGACTGGGGACTAATAGGCTCTAGACAGGGGAGCTTTTTAAAAAGTGTAAAGAAGTAGAGGTTGAGTGGGGATTTTTGATGCCTAATTCCTCTGTGAATATGGTGCTTTGGAATGAAATAGGCGTGAAAATGAGGGAATGACTTTTTTTTGGTATCAAATTTTATTTCGGGTGATGAAGTAAGGAGCCTGGCACTTAAAATAGGCGCTACACAATTTTTTGATGGAAAATAGGCGCTCCCGGAATTCTAGCCAAGTAGCTTAGGGCGCCTCAAGCAGTTATTACGGCCCTGATATGGGGTACACTTTTTATTCTACCCAGTAGAAGTTAGAGTAAGGAAATTAAGAGTTATCATGGAATAGCCGATTTAAGTACAGGTCATGCGAAAACTCCCAATATAATTTTATTCGTTTCTCGTTGAAATACCGCCAGTTAGTCATTTCAGTAAGCTTACGTGTCTCCCCACCGCTGATGTTACACGAGGCGAGGCTTCGACCGACGCATTTAAAGTGTAAACTGGCAAAAATGACAAGCCTGCCGCCAGGCAGCGCTTGAGCCTGCCGCAAAAGCGGTACGAAAATTTTAGCCTGCCATGGTTTCTCTTATCTGTAACAATATTTCCATTAAAGAAGTTTAGGGTGGTAGCTTTGAGGGTTAAAGGGATTATACTTGATATAACAATTATTGTTAAAATCAATCGCATTTTTTATGTGATTAGGACATAACCTTTAAGAAGGCGCGCGGGCGTCAAACTGACCCCCAGCGTTATCAACTTTGGAATATCTTTAAAAATGTTTTAGAGAAAATATTTCTAGGTACCTTTCTGAAACACCATTAGGGACCATCCATAAATTACGTAAGACGTTAATGGGGGAGATAATAATCATCCTAATGTGACATAGTGTAACAAGGGGCATGGGGTGATAAAAAGCTTTGTAACGTCACATGTTAAAAATACCAAAACACAAAATTTATATGTAAACAAAAAATTTTTGATCTCGATTTATATTTATTTATAATTTAGCACTCTCACTACGAGATTCTGTCTCAAAACAATATTTAACTATTAGAGCGGCGTTGTAATGCAAGTGAGACACTAAAATTTACAAGAGCTCTTAATGGTAAGGTCTTAAATGGGTTTAGGCATAAATTTAAAAAATGTGTGACGTCACATCAAGGGGGAAGGGGTTCTAAAAATTTGACAACCTGTGACAACGAGGTAGGAGGGGTTTAAAAGTTTTAAAATTCGTGTGACGTATGGATGACCCCTTAGGTTTAAGAACATTAACAAAAACAAAAAAAACACCATTTTAGTTTGTTAATTTAATTAATTAAATTTAAAAATAATTAATTCAATTTATTATTTTAATTTATTCATGTCAACTCAGGCAAAGTATAAAGTATATAGTGACTTGAATTAAAATTACAATTAAATGTTTTAAATAGTTTTAATAAGAGTATTCTTTTTCCGAGAAACTTTTTCATTTAATTAATTATACAATGAAAAAAATGCTCCCAACTAAAAATATAATTTAGTCGCTTAACAAAAAAAATACAAAGAAAAAGTGATTATTGGATGTTTACGGTGTGATGGTATATTTGACCCCCGCGCGACTACCTACATAAGAAAAAGCACATGCCTACTTAACCCTTTCAGTACGTGAACTGTGGATTTAGTTTCAATTTACTTGTTTGCATGCCGGGAGACGTTTTAACGCAGGGTCCTTTTAACTGACTTCAAAAACGAAAATGTTCTCACTTCGCCGAGTATGTTTTTTTATATTTATTTTTTTCATGTTACGCGACTACTCCGTCAATTGTGGACCGATTTTAAAAATTCTTTTTTATTTAAAAGAGTACACTTCCACGGTGGTCTCATAAAAAAAACCAAGTCAGGTTCGCAAGAGAGAAAGGTACTAGACTAATTCTTTTGTCTCTGATATATGCTCAAACATCGGAATTCATTTCGTGCGTTCGGGTCGTAAGAACGAGTGTTCCACGGATGTACCTAGTAAAGTCGTTTTCTCTTCTTCTTCATATCTAGCGCCAGTAAAAGTGTAATAGCAATCAATTCATCGTCGTCGTCCATTTGTGCTTTTACAGAAACGTCTCTAATCCAACTGACGGTATAAATTCCTAATACAAAAACAAAACAACGGATGTTTGCGCTAAACACAAAATTCCGAATCTGAATTCCTGATCCGGAAACCGAGCATATGTGCCAGCCTAAAAATTGATATTACATACTTTAACAAAATTTACTCTTTTCACCGAACTCAAAGAGAGACTACAGTAAAAAGCACAGGGACATGTAATTTGGTTGATTGACATTGGGTGAGTCATGGTTAGTTCTGGTTAGTTGAATCTTTTTTTAAATTCTTTTTATTAGGAAATTTAAAAGAAATAGATTTAACTAACCCAAATTGAATGACCCCCAATGTGGCAGTGTTGCATGACCGTCTGTAAAGTTTCAAGCCAATCAAATTACAAGTCCATAAATTTTTCACTGTAGTCTTTGAAAGAGGGAGAGTTAGTTTCATTCTTGGCGTTAAAATAGTGTTTATTGGCTATTATTTTTGAAATGGCCAATTTTTTATGAATTGTTTTGTTATAATATCATAGACTTTTACTGCAGAGCACACTTCAAACTTTACTTAAATAAAGAAGTCAATGATGGGAAACGGACTAACACGTCGTCATACTTCTTTATTGAAGGACGGGAGACGGCCGTTTACGCAGGACCTATTATTTACCCGTCAGTATAGGAAATCGTTAAAAAAGACACCCGTTCTGAAAGGGTTAAAAAACATTTTTCTAGATGTCATTCTGAATTAACTAAGCTATTGAACATACATATTTGTGAATTAGTGTTCCTTATGTTAAATTGTGACTGAGAAGTAGTGGGATAGGAACAACAAATCAAACTTCTAATTAATAGTTTGCCGACGTTTCGACGTTTATTGACGTCTTTTTCAAGGCTGAAAGAGATGTAATTACTTTAGCAGTAATATGTAACAATTCAACAACACAAACCAAATAGACAATTTAAAAAATTTATAAACAGTCTTTCATTAATAAATAACTTATATTATTATTATATATGTGTTTTTTTATTTATTTTTTTTCCCCTCTCTGTTAGGTACCTTAAGAGTTGTGCTTATTAAAATGTATATAACCAAAATATCTAAACTAAACACTTACCGAAAAATTAAAACAAGAAATACACGTTAAAAAAAAAATGGAGCTTTATTTCTATTTAACACGTTCTTGAACTTGTTGACTAGACTAGGGGACAAAATGTTTTTAATTACCTTCTTTTATCTTTGGATAATCCATGAAGGCTGAAAGCCCAAATACTAATGTATTGGAGGTGTCTTAAAACAGATAAAAGGGAATTTTATAACAACGGACTTAAACGCTTTATTTGAAGTGGAAAAGAACAACAAGGTAATAAGTTCCGGGCCTGTCCGGTTATACTGTATAGAAATGCATATGTTCAGCACTATGAGTTTCTTTGTTATTAGCTGCTAGAGGAGGAATTATATTGGACAATTCCTTGGAGCAGAAGCAAAGCGATAGATCCCCTACAGCCCGACAAAGGGCAAGAAAAGTAAGTCTTTCTGTCAGTAAGGGATCATTCATAAGGCAGACAGCTTTTCTACATTAAATTAAAAATGCTTAGTGTTGTCCCCCAACATTGAAAATACATTAAAAGTGATTGAAAGTGGATAAGTCAGAAGGGGAAAATACTTTTTGGCTTGAAAGAGAAATCCTAGATTTTTTGTCAATGCCATGGCTATAAATATAATGTGTTAATTCCAGTTAAGGTTATTTTCAAATTTGACTCCAACAAGATTAAACGGGTCTTTGCATATGGTCTTTGCTCTGTAGAACTTGCTATTACTTAGTAAATAATTTAATTTTCTCATAAGTATACCTTTACAATTTTTTTATTTTTTAGAAAATAGTACCTAGGATAACTTACCTAAAAGCAGCCATTGTTCAAAAACCATATTATGCAGATCTTTGGAGGAATAATTTGGGGGCAGATTGCCATCGCCATTCTTGCACCATTCAATACAGCTCTCAAGCCATTCTGTTGAGAGGGGGATGTCATGATTTCTAAAAAATGTCTGTGTTTCTTGCAGTTCTGTTGTCATACCAAAAGGGCATTAATTGTTAATATAAAAAAATATAAATCAAGAAAGGAAAGCAAACTAAAGTTTTAAAATTTTAGGGTTAGGAAACATGTTTACGACATCCTAACCTAACTTTTTAAGTAGTAAATAACATTTCGATATCGGAATTTTACATTATTTTTGCACAAGGTTAGTTTATATTTACAAGGTTGCGACATATCCTCAACTTTTAGGCGGTTCGAGGTCAGGGAAACGCAAGGAAGGGCACTTCTCGGAGAAAAGTTGGCAAGACTGGGTAAAAATCAAAGCTGAATATCAATCCAGTGGCGTCTAGATTTTGCGCATTTCATTTTGCATTGTTTTGGAAGTGATATTTGTTGAAAGATGTAATTCCAAATGTTTTTATTTAAAGTAAAAGAATTTACAACTTAATAACAATTAAAAACGGTTGTTCTACTAATACAATAAACTGTATGTTCTCATCTCCGGCACTGATCAACATGACCGAAAAAATGGGAGATGTGACGTCATAACACGTCAAAGCAATATGGCCGAATGTCGTGACCTTATATAGACCGACTTTGATTTTTGCATTAAATTGCATAGCTTTTATTTGATAATACCAAAGTCTGTCAATATAGGGTCGCGACATTCGGCCATATTGCTTTGACGTGTTATGACGTCACATCTCCCATTTTTCGGCCATGTTGTTCAGTGCCAGAGATATACAGTTTATTGTATTAGTAGAACAGCCGTTTATACAACAGTTTTTAATTATTATTAAGTTGTAAATTCTTTTACTTTAAATAAAAAACATTTAGAATCACATCTCTCAACAAATATCACTTCCAAAACAATGCAAAATGAAATGCACAAATTCTAGACGCCACTGGATTGATCATCAGCTTTAGGAATATTTTTGCAATTCTTTTGTCTTAACAGCAGCTAACAAGCTTGTCTAACAGCTGACGTCATTATAATATGAATCGAAAAAATAAAAGAGCTTACCGCGAATGACAAATGACATTAAAATAATAATAATACTATAACCTAAATAATGATAACTCCAGTTTTAAAACAAAAATGCGCAATATCTTCAATTGCAGTTAAACTATTCCTTCACATGGTTTCCCACACATAGTATTGTTATTGTTATTAGTATACATTAATTCAATTTTGTTTGACTTTTACCCTCAAATTCGGATATATTTTCCCCTCTTTGTTTTTCAAGAGGTTAAACATCTCCCGTGGCCTCTAACAACCGCTGTGAGCTGCTGTAAGACTGACGTCATTAATTTGTCAAAGAAATAAAAGTGCTTACAGCTGCTGTAAGCAGCTAACAAAGAAAATATCCCTTTTGATTTTACCCAGTCTTGCCAACTTTTCTCCGTGGAGTGCCCTTCCTTGCGTCCCCGACCTCGAACCGCCGAAAAGTTGAGGATATGTCGCAACCTTATAAATATAAACTAACCTTGGATAATACCGCAATCATACATACATACATACTTCATGGCACACTGGGATTAAAATAATTCAAACTAAAGCTATCTATGCAATTCAATGCAAAAATAATGTGAAATGCGTAGAAAAACCGGGATTTTAAAAGGTGAAAATCAAATATCGTTAACCACTTTAGCTTCAAATAAAGAATTGTGTGCTAAAAGAAGAGGGAATATAGTAAAAATATGATTAGTTTAAATTTCAGGTTGGATGATGACTATCTTGAGAATGAAACGTTTCCGCCAATAAATTCTTTCAGATTCGTGATCAGCGCCAGAAAAAACTGCCGTATTCCAAATATTATCAAAATCGGAGTTTCAAAAGTCAGTGGCGTACTTTTTTACAATAATATTGGCTGAGGTGTCCACTGAGACGCCACTGGACCCAATAATACTAATCTAGGCAAAGGTTTACAATCGCCCTATTAAATTAAATAATTGTCCAAATATTATTCAAATCGGTTAAAGAAATTTATATTTAAAAGATGCCGTTTTTTTTGAAAACTGTCCTGTATCTCAGAATGGAAGCAATAAGTCCGGACATATGTTTATAGGATATTTTTTCATAGAAATACATATGAAAGCACGCCCATAAGTTTCGTACCGTAGTTATAATACACCTTGTATAAAACTAATGTAAAACTTTAACTTGTCACGCATCAATCATAATGACAACTCCACCATGTAATTTTAAAATAAAAGAACTTGACTAGTAAAAAATGGACGACCTGAATAAGGGCGCCTATTTTAATGACCAAAAGCGAAAAACTGATTTTGTTTTAATTATTAAAAGTAAAATGAACAATCAAGAGGAAAATTATAGGATGTTACAAGTATATTTAAAAAATATTCAAGAAAAAGGATTACAAATTGAATATGAAAGAGGACAAGTAATAAATATTTGCAGTCCTCAACTATGGTTATTAAGTTCATTTAATGTTTAAGGTTATAGAAGAAAGTACATGTATAAAAATCCACGCGCCGACTTTAGTACTGGACAAATTCAGGGATCAGTATAAGATTGACCCAAGTTGTGATAACATGTACTATAAAAAAGAGAAGCCTTTAATAATTTGTGGCCTTAATTGGTTCCAGAATTACCTTATGATTATACGACCAGAAGATCCTTTATTTCAAAGAGCACCGTAATTATTTGTAGTTTTAATTTTAAGTAACACATCGTCGTCCGACAGTACACAAATAAACGTATGATTCCGAGCACCGCGGCACGCAGAAAATCGCCGACACAATAAGCGCCAGAGCCATTCATATTACTAGCAACGCTACTGTTACTCCCAAAACGAAAGCGAAATATGAGTGGCTCTGGCGCTAGTCTCCACGGTTTGCTGCGTGCCGCGGTGCTCAGATTGATACCTTAAAAGTACGTTTCTGAGGTCCCCGGCAGGCGGCTTACCGCCGACGCGAGCAGTAAAGCCATTCATATTTCTCTTTCGTCTTTGGGAGTAACGAGTAGCATTGCTGGTAATGTTAATGGGTCTGGCGCTTGTGTCGGAGGTTTGCTGCCTGCCGCGATCCTCGGAACCGTACCGCCGTACGAATTCATGACTGCAAACTTCATGAATGTTGGGTGAAAGTTGACTTTAGGGACAGTACTTTTTAAAATTTTTTCCTTTAAAGTACTTTAATTTAAAATACTTTACATTAATTTCCACCCACTAAAGTGCGGATAATCACATAATTAGGAGCAGCTAATTTAAGAAAAACTCTTTTAAAACTAAAATATGCGGAAATTTTGTATGTTTCCTACCATTCTTTTGAGAATCGAGTTCGTACAGCTTATCAAAAAAAGTTTATGATTTTACCATTTTTTCTTAATAATAATTTTCGATATTTTCAAAAATAAGGGTATTTTCCTGTTAAACCAAATTCATATTTTTTGAGATACCTCGTATACTACTGAAAAAAATTATTATCTAATAATTGCTTTTAGGTTTTAGACCATGCAGAACTTTTTATAAAAAATAACTATTTTATGTGTGGATTATATTTACTTCTATAGCTTAAACTTCAGAGTTCTAAAATGAGGATTTTAAAAACGTCTTAAAACTTGAGATTTCGTAATCCACTTCACTCTAGTACCGCTTAAACTTAAGATAAAGAAGGTTTTTTTAGAGAAATTAGAAATTTGGAGTTTATTTAACATTTTTTATTTCCCAGTTTAAACCTAAGATTGATTTGCGCAGTTTACCGACACTTTTATAATACCCGGCCGTTGTATAAAAAGGTATATACAACGACCCGGCCTAAGTAAACAATTATTACCAAAATTTGTATTCTGAGTGTAAATGTGATTAAAAGATCAAAAGATCATGTTACGTTTCAACAGGACAAATAATATAGCATTCGTTTTGTAAAGTTACAGATGTTTAGACATTTTATTTCTTTATTGTCCAGGCCTTATTAAACTTACCGTATGCCAGGACTTTTTAATATTATGTAAAACACTTTTTTATAGTTTATTTTATTTTCTGGAAATATAAATTTAAACAAAATATTATCTGGCTTTCCTCCATAAAGTTATTCGATAAATCTTTTAAGAAATGAAACTTTTTACGTACTATTAAAAGCTATTCTGCTCTTGCAATAAGCAATAATATACTAAAAATTAAAAGAAACAAATTAATAACAAGTTATTCATTAAAAGATTTATTGAATATTTTTATTCTGAAGAAAATCCTCATATTTTGTTTAAATCTACAACACTTCTTGCATTGCCGTATCAGAATAAAATAAAAACCAAGTACATCTACCAAATAATACATCCCTATACCATGATACAACAAATACAGGGTAGGATCTTGCGCATGACGTTTATCACGTGAGCAGTGTCTCTGACGTAATAATGTGAAAAAATGTGTAAACAAAGTTGAAACGATACATTTGTATTCGTGTTTTTACCAGTTTGTTTGGAATTTTACTTCGCTTTTTGGCAGTTTTGTGACTTTAAACTGGTTGAAATATAATATATTTTGTTTTTAAGTGCTTTAAACATTGTTTTAATTACATAAGTTCCGTTTCAGCTAATATTAAAATTTAACATTTAACATCAAATATTATATTCTAAGATTAACAGTAGTAGGAAAAAACTCACACATTGCTACGGCATTGCGTGGAGCGAACCAATTTGAAATCGTTATTAATCCTACCTTGTATTCATTGTATCATGTCCCTATACAGTGTCTTCACTGATAAATGAGGTTAATATTTATGTGTTAACCAGAGCGTGCCATTTATACTTCTTTAAATTTCTCTGTAAGGTGAAATTTTTTGTGCTTAAATTGCTTTCAAAAACTCGTTTTGCTTTTCTTGGCCCACCTAGTATATTTTTTTTAGAAAAACATTTCTAAATGAAAAACCAACCGACTATACTGATTCGGAGCGGATCCTTTTGGTCGAAAAATTTCTATCTGAAACATCATTTTCAGAAAAGGATGAAGATAAGGGATACAATATGTTAAAGAAAAATATGGTATTCAAACAGCTTATCCATTGCACGATTCTACATCAAAATGGAATCCGGAGTTAAATACGCCGTTAACAGACAGGCAAGTAGGTTTTCTGTAAAAAAATAAGGCCCTTTGTTTTTGATGTAATATCCAAAATATTCTTAACCCGTAACTACAAAGGGTTCATTTTAACTCCTTAGTCATCGCATTTAAATGCTTCACACATAATATTGAAAATTAAAATTAGGCGACTTTGGCAACGTTCTAGCGCCCTCATCGAAGCCATTTTGAACTATTTAAGTATAAATTGACATTTCATAATCAAGTTTTTCTTGCTAATGTTGCCGTTAATATCGTATTTTTTAAACATTTATTTTATGATTTATGGAATAAATACAATAAAAACTATACATACAAAGGGGGTTAGTCTACCATGTCATTGTGTGCTAAGTGTTTTGCTGGTTGTCATCATGAAATTCGTTAAAAATTCTGCAATGAAGCAAAACGTGCAAAGTCGATTTTGTCTAAATAACATAGAACTTACGTTTATTGGCTTTATATAAAGTTTCTCGGAACGCTGGCTGTTATCCGGTTTTATGTTATTTAAGTTGTTAGACAATGATGCCTTATACAACACTAAACCAAATTATTACCGTACTATCTAAAATTTGACAGTTTTGTAGTTATATATTTTTCGAAAATATAGTCCTATTAAAATAAAACTTTTTTGTATTAAAGGCTTGCTTCCTAAAAATATTAATAGGATCTTAATTTTTGTTAAAGCTACATTTTCATATTATACGGGGTATTAAGAACTATATGCTTTTTCTCGAAAATTCGGTACACCTTGTAGACATTACTAGCAATTGTTATACATATCGCAATTACCATTAGACTTTAGCCCACAGCTCTCACAAAATATATATAGATTAATTACTGCTTTCTAAAAATGGCAGTTTATGCTTCCACCGGCTTCTAGTGACTTTTATTTCGCGATATTGGGAACAATCACTTACTTCTGTTGGCAACATCGTTCGAGAGGTCTGCAATGACAGGTGGCTTTATTTTGATAGTTTTGACACTCCGCTTAACCAACTAACGTCTAGCGCCTACCCTAGCATTGATCCCGAGTAGCTGCACGACTGTTGTAATATGCAGAAAGAAGGAAAAATATTTGTTTTTGTGTAAATGTAGGTTAGTTTTTTAATGAAAACTAGCGTTAACTAACAAAAACTAACCAGAACGCCGACTAAACATTCTTTCAGATACGTAATCAGCGCATTAAAAAACTTCCAAATGCCAAAAATCATCAGACGTAAATGTTAACCAGAGGTTAAGCGGCTGAGTACTCCTGACTGCGCCCATGCTTCAAAACAATACACATTTTCGGTGATTTCCACAAATAATAAATACATTTATAGGTATTCTCTTGGAATCGAGTATGGGAATTACGTCGCAAAATGTCGAAATGTAGTTTCAAATAGATAAATCCAAGTTACACCAAACATTTTTTGAAAGTTTAACAAAAAACTCAAGCAAATTTAAAAGTACAAAATGTAGTTAGTGAACGAAGTGTGGCACAAATTTAAATTACAAGCAAAGTCCTACAAAGAATTTGATATTGTTTCTATGAAAATTGAAGTATAATTGCAATTAGTGACTAAAAATAATTCTACTATGACTTTTTTATGAGGTGAATGTTAAAACCATTTGAGGTATAAGTACTAAAACTAAGGAATCTTGGTTCTTGAGTTTGGACCACGTCAAATTGAAATCGTTTACCGCGACGTTTTGCCAGCGATTGCTTAAGGTTTCTCCAGGAATCTTTACTCTGCGAGATGGAAACACTGACTTCATAAGACAGATTTATTTCTTATGATGGGCTCACCATGAAAAACATTAAAATCCAAGATTTCAGCCTCCACAAAAAGGCTGGTTAAGCATTTTTTCCCACAATTACCTCAATATGGCTATAAAATGAAAGGGCTTTGTTGGTAGAATAGTGTTTACTTAAAAAAAATCCAAGATGCCGTACAAAATGCATGGCGAATTACATATTTTCCACAACTACTTCACTATATAACTGTTGGTTAGTTCTGGTAAGTTTTAGTAAGGCATTAAATGAACTTAACTGTAATATCCTTATTACATATGAAATGAAAGAGTTTATTTCTAAATACATTTTTATTAAGGTTCTAGTCACAATACAACATCAACATGGCGGACGCCTACACGGGCGCTACGCGGGACCGTCGCATCGTTGAGCAGCGGGTGTAACTATGTGTGTAACTATTCGAGAAGCGGCTGCTCGAAAGATTTCAATTGATGTTCTTCCATACCAACGTCTTAGGTCTTTCGTTTATGAGTTTTGCCGTCTGCCCACTGATCTTTTACCCTTGATCCTGCCCTTGAATGATAAACCGAAGACTCTTGTATCGTTCACCCCTCATTATATGACCAATGTACTGGAGTTTTCGTTTCTTAATTGTTGTCAGCAATTCTTTGTTTTTATTCCTTCTTTTAAGAACCTCCTCATTGGTTATTCTATCCACCCATGATATTCGGAGTATTCGTCGGTATAGATACATTTCAAATGCATCTATCCGTTTATCTAATAATGGACTAAGGGTCCAGCTCTGGAAAGATGTGACAACTCAAACATGCGAACACGAAGTTGCAAACTGATATCTCAGATAGTAAACCGGTTTTTATTGAAATAAATGTTTGTCCAGCAGGTTCGATCCGTGAAAGTATCTTCTTTTGCGTCACTGTCATTAGCCAGCACTCCGAGATATTTAATGGATACTTGCTTTACTAAGCTGTTATTGACCCAAAGAGCGCCATGCTTTGGCACTTTAGAGAATATTAGAAACCTTGGTCTTGGCGATGTTCATGTGAAGATCATAATTCGCGCTGTGTTCAACAAGAAGGTTCATAGTACTTTGAAGGGTTGCGAGACTGCTGGCTAGTATATCCGTATCATCAGCAAACCAAATATTGGTAATTAATATACTATTAATTTTAACACAATCGTTAACATTCTTAAGCGCCTCCCTGAAAACAACTTCGGAGTATATGTTAAATAAAAGCGGGGACAAAACACAGCCCTGTCTAACACCTCTTCTTATAGCAACTCCTCTGACGTGGCTCCATCCGTTCTGACCTCTGCTGTTTGATTTTAATATAGATGGGAAATGATACGCAGGTCGCCTTCATCGATGCCAGTTTGTCTAAAAATCTCGATGAGTTTCGGATTTAGAACGCAGTGAAATGCCTTTCAAAAGTCAATGAAACACGCATACACGTCGAATTTCATATCTCTACAACGCTGCGTAAGAATGTTTAAAAAAGTAGCCTCACGAGTTCCGACGCCAACTCTGAAACCAAACTGGGTGTTGCCTATTTCACCTTCACACTTGACATGAGCGTGGAGTGTGAATAATACGTAGAAATATCTTTAGTACGTGAGACATCAAACTTATCATTCATAAAACATCGCAACAAGATGCGTTTGATTTTTTAGGGAGTGTGACAAAAATGACTTTAACCAATCTTTAGGTCTCCTTCCTGCTCGATATATGCTGTTAAATAAGGCTGTAAGAAGGTTCAGACTCTCACCATTCGATCCGGCAATCACACCCCCGGCGTGAATTTTATCCTGTCCTATATACTGCTTTTCTGTTCTTCTGAAGCTTGATAGCGCTTCGCACCTCATCTTTGGTGGTGGAAGGACTTGCTTCATTAATCCCGGTGCTGTCAGGAGGTTGATCCGGCCTTGCATCACTAAAAAGATTCTCGACATATTTATTCCACTGTTAAGGTTTTTCCTTCGTACTTGAGAATGTTATTGTTGTCGTCTTTTAATATACTTAGATGACGTTTATTGTGCCCTTGGGTAAATTCTTTGATCTTTTTGTGGATATTAAATAAGTCGTGCTTATTTTAAAGTTCCTCTATTTCACTGCACATTTCTGCCATTCACTGCGCTTTCGCCCTTTTGCAAGCTTTTTTCACTTCTCTGTTTAGTTGTTTGTATCGGATAATATCACTTCATTTGTATTTTCTTCTTTTCTTCATAAGATGCAAAATGTCGTCAGTCATCCACTGTTGTTTCTTGTTATAGTTTACAAAACCAATGTCCTTTTCTTGAGTGACCGTAAGCGCTTCTTTTATTGCTTCCCACTAAGGTTCTATGTCGGTTACGTTCGAGTTGTTAATTTTACACAATCTGGTCTCAAGTTTATTGGTTATTTGATTTTGTATATCAGGGTTGTCAAGTCTCTTAATATTAATTTGACTAGATGCAGGTCCATAACAACGGGATTATGATCACTATTGACATCTGCTCCGAGATATGTTTTAGCAGATTTTACAAATTTCATAAGGTGACCTTTGACGAGAATAAAGTCACTTTAATTTCTAATATGGTGATCTCCGCAGTCGCCGGGAACCTTCCATGCATATAACCACCTTAAAATTGGAATGGATGATGTTTGAAAAATGTATTCACAACGAAGAGCTGATGTTCTGTACAAAATTGTATTAATCTGTTGCCCCTCTCATTTCTTTCTTCGAGACCGTATTGTCTGTAAACCATGCCGTCAGTATCCCTTCCAATCTTGGCATTAGAATCACCCACCGTTATTTCTCTCTTTTTGTCAAATTTACAGCTTTTTCCAGGGTGGAGTAAAATTCTCCATTTTGTCATCAGACTTGTCAACAGTAGGTGCGTATGCCTGTATTACGTTCATGGCCCGATGGGTAGTCGATAGTTTTAATAAAATTATTCGATCTTCAAAAGGAATGCAATCGATGACTTATTTTTCTAGTTCCGCAGAGATCAGTATTGCGACCTTATGTGTCGATTTTTGTGTCGTCGCTGCCAGAATAATAGAGAATATCGTGCTGAGTTTTTAGTGATCCTGTGCCCGGCCATCAAACTTCGCTTAAACCCAATTTTTTGATTTCCAGTCTATGCATTTCTGCGTCTACGTTGGCAAGCTTTCCAGTCATGTTTTACGGTAAATTTCAAAATTATTCCACGGGGGATTCTTCGCACCCTCTCCCCACTTAAGGGGTGCCCCGGACTGAGGGCCGTTATATCGTTAACCATACTCATGTAGAATAAGTGCAAAAGTTAATGAAGTGGGATATTCCGTTTCCCTTCTCCATCGCAGAATGAGAGCCTTTAAGACTGCTACAGCTTTGCCCCTCACTATCCACCTCAGAAAAGTCTTTCTTTCAGCGCCGCTTCATGGTGCTGTTAATGCTGCTTCCCATCAACAGGATTCGCCATATCTGGCTACCCTCACTTGGTTTACAATGGGAGCAGTTGCCCCCCGAAATGTGAAATAAAGTAAATACTGCCTTGCTTCAAACTGCTAAATTGGAAATATTTCTAAAAAAGGAGATATCTATTTTTAAAATTCAACCGGTAAGTATTTAACTGGCAAATTATTTAAATATTTTAAAGTAGAACTTGATTTTTTTTAATTGAAACTTACTTGACTGATCTCAAAGTTATTTTTTACGCCGTTTATTATTCCAAATTACCGTAAAACTTACGTTTATATTAAATTGGAATTTTTACTCTCTAGTAGATAATTTAAAATTTGACGTTAAAGTAGGGTAACTTCATAGTTTAGAATTGTATAGTTTGTCCAACGTACCATTTTTCGGGTGGCTAACCTGAAATTACCAAAAATTGACAGAACTGACTTTTCTTAACAAAACCAAATTCACTGATTGATATTTGTCATCCAGTAATGGACTTTGAATTTTCTTTCGTGTTTTTTGATTTTTAGAGGTGCTAAAAGGTGTTTTCTTTTAAGTTTTTTAAAGTGTTTAGTGGGTTTGAGGACTATTAGCTTTTGTTTTATGTTTATACTTTCTTTGGTTTGGACTTTTTATTGACATTTTTTAGTTCTTAATTTGTTTTATTCCGGGTAAGTATTGGGACCTGTTTTTATTGCTATTAAAAGCCAGCATATACATATATTTTTTTACCTGTGTTTTTTAGCGCATGGATTCCAGTGTTTACTGTACCTCTAGTTCAGTTCATCTCCAAACAGTAATGCCTCGAAGGTATATATGTATAAACATAACCTAGTATATAATTTTTCTCTTTTTTCCAACCTACTATACAAGTCCCTTCTTACTTACAGTAACGCTAGGTATATTTAATACTGGTCCAAAAATTGATAAATAGTACAATGAAGTTGAAGAACTTAACCCATTCTCACTAGTTAATCCCAACAACAAAAACACCAACTAGGACTCATAAGCATAAAGTTATAGTCTAGCTGCGAAAGCACCAGACCTCCCTCTTTCTCTGCTTCTCCATTCTAAGACTGCTAGATTCCCTGGTATCAGGCGCGTGCACATTTAATATAATAATAAATAAGCCCGTGCCATTTAAATTTTGGCTTTTCATATCTAAAAAGTTTACGGTGTATGTATTTTACTCGTTTGCGTTTATTATAAAAAATAACAAAAATGCACCGTTATTTCTGAACGGTATACTGTATAAGCAATAGTTAAAAGTATGATTGTACGATTAGTCATCCAATCCGAAATGTTTACGTGTCAGTATTTACATTAGACTGTCTCTTCCTCACATTGCCTATGTGTTATTTCATTTAGCTGAATCTGTATAACTTCAACAAGGCGATTTCGATAAATTTATTTTATAGCATATAAGCCTCTAATTGTGTAGATACTCTAAATAAATACATGATTATAACTGCTTTGTTTTATTTATTTTATTATTTGAATATAGGTGCCAAATA
The DNA here is from genome assembly GCA_014170235.1 of Listronotus bonariensis. Classification (NCBI taxonomy): domain Eukaryota; kingdom Metazoa; phylum Arthropoda; class Insecta; order Coleoptera; family Curculionidae; genus Listronotus; species Listronotus bonariensis. The sequence continues at coordinate 185,901 of JACEGR010000814.1, forward strand.
AAGAAGCTATGTCAGATGAACTAAATGTAAATTTATTCACACTTATTTTTAATAAATAGTAAAATTGCATAAAAATGGGGAATATATTTTGTGATCAGCGCCGTAAAAAAAACCTATACAAAATTTAAATAAAATCGATAATACGCTCGATAAATAAAAAAGTACCTAAATAACTATTAATCTACACTTTTTAGCCTTATCCTGATGTCATTAATAATATAAAAATATGAGAACTGATATAGATGCTTTAACTTTAACTTGTCTGTTTTTAAATGTAGCAAAAACAGAACTTTTTATTCTATGGTTAACGGAAATTTTTGGTAATAAAATAGTATGATTAAACAAGTTTATATAAATAAATGCCCAGCAAGAAGAAAATACAGCTAAATTTAGTCACTGAAATCTAAGCATTTATTAAATATAATAAAATTTACAAAAATTCCTTCAGTACGGTCCTGAACTTCAGGTCAGCCAACTTAAATCTGAAAAACGAAATTTACTGATTGACGTTTCTCTAAAAAATACGTATTGCCACCCGAAAAATGGTACGTTGGACAAACTATACTAGGTATATCCTTGACAGATGCATTACACGTGCCTTCGAGGTTATGCATATTAGAGACAGTCTTGCCACTTGGCTATAAAGTAATAATTACTCTATTTATATTATACAGTGTGTTTACCATTTACCAGTTCTTACCAAAAAGAAAATTTTTATTTAACAACTCGAAAAAGTGCCTTCTTCATAAAAACCTGCTTAATAAGAAAATACATTTTTACAAAAATATTTGTAGGTTAGATGTACAGCGTGGCCTAAAAAACTTTTTTCAAATTGAAATTTAGAGAATTTTTTAACTAGGGTAGAAAACTTACTAAAAGGGTGATTTCCTATGTCATTTTATGAAAAAAAGTTTCTATAACCATATGTCCGGAGTTGCTTCGTTTCTGAAATACAAGGCGTTAATTATTTTTTAAAAGTCGGTATTTTATAAATATCTTGAATACAGAAACCACATACAAAAAATGTACACCACTAAAAATTTGTATTTTTATTTGCTTTATAGAAAAGAATATTCAAACTACATAAAAAGCCAGTGGCACATATTTTTCTCTCCATAATATTGGCTGTTGTCCCCACTGAGACGCTACTGGATCCAATAAAGTTAATCTAGGTAACACTTTACAAGCGCTTAATTTCATTAAACAAATACACCAAAATGTTCCTCTGATTCTAATCTGATTTGAACCCAGTCGATTAAGGGATATTTAATATATTTATAAAATATCGTTTTTTTTTAACTTTAACGCCCTGTATTGCAGGCAATTCCGGACATATGTTTATAGAAACTTTTCTTCATAAAATCACCCTTTAAAGTTTTGTGCCGTAGCTAGGATATACGGTGTATATTAATTTGGTAACACGACATCTTTAAGCCACCCTGTACATCCAACATACAATTATTTTTGTGGAAATGTATTTTCTTATCAAGCAGGACTTTTTAAAGAGGCATTTTTTTGTAAAGTAAATAAATAAAAAGTTTCTTATTTGGTAAAAACTTTCGAAGGCACGCTGTATATGCAACTAATTTTTATTTACTTTTTTAGATTACCCAAGTTTTTGCTGGCTAATTACACTACTACCGAATCCTAAAAACTTTGTTGGAAACTTTTTATTGAAAACTCTGTACTGTTAGGTTCATAAATAAAAAATAATATGATTTCCTGAAGTTCAAAAAAAGCGTATATCGGCGTACCTAATGTAGCACTGTAGCGGCACGGCACTGCCTTTAGAATTTAACCCCTCAAGTAAATATTCCGGCTGTGCCTGCTACAAGGTAATTAATTTTAGGGTTCGGGAGACCCTTGTTGCCATATGATTTATTACTTTAAACACTGTAAAGAATTATAATAGAATTTATTTTCTTAGTTAATTTAAAGGCAATCTGTTTTGATAATAATAAAAAAAAAACACTGTGATAAATTTTAAGGGAGCACAATTTATTTTAAAGCACTGTAAAACACTGTGTACATATTTTAGATTAAGTATAATTACGGGAGCCACCCGAGCAATCACTAATTCTAAGTTAATTTTTATAAACCTTTCAATATTTTTTCCACTATGTCAGAACACTTACTTTTGTTTCACTTTACGACCCTTTGACCTAATTCCACGACCTTTTTAACCTATTTCCGACACTTTTACGGTACTGACTTTTAGCGTTTCTAGCCGTTAGAATTTTCACTACTTCGGATCACGGACCGTACTACCGACTGACAGACTTTTCCGAGTTTCACAGTTTTCCAGATGTACATCGCGTAACGTCGTAGAATGTACTTAATTTCCGACTAAACACTAACTTTCCAGAGTTTTTACTGTTTTCTTGAACTATACTGAGCAAAGTTCTTAGATGTAGGTACTATCTCGACGGTTCACTGAACTTTTCCCGAACTGACATTTTCCCGAGGTCTTTGGTTGTACTATATTAAACTTTCACTGAACTTTTCCCGAACTGACATTTTCGTCTTGGATTGTACTCTCCTTTTACGGAATTATCGTGCTCTTTTTATACTATTAAACACGTGTACAAAACCCCAAATGTTTACCGAACATCAAAATTTATTAAGACATTAATTGGTCAAAAACACTTAAAATTTTATTAGCGTTCGCCTTTTTCCAAAATTTATGAGACATTCTGTCATATATGTTATGTTTTAATTGAATTTGTTACTCTTATACGGCTACGTCTTCGTCACCTGCAGTAACATTTTGTAAACAAGCTGTCAAATAATTTAGGTTTTTAATTATACGTAGTGTAAGAAAATTTTATAGGCAATAAATGTTCTTTACTTAGAAGGGGTGAGCTTTCCTGGTTAATATTGTTAAGTAACTCAGTCAGTCTCTTCGTGGTTCTTCCCTCGTTCGGTCAAAAATGCGCGGAACAAAAGTAGTTTAAAGTGAACTGTAAACTTAGAAAACATTTCTTTGGATTTTTACCCTTTCAGTGACTTGGAATAAAATTAAATTGGTTTTGTTTCTTTTAACAGTAAGTTTTAAGAAATCTTGTTTTTAATCTGGAATGAAAATTTATTTTATTTATTTATGTAACTTTATTTTATTTTAAATTATAAAAATGATATTTTAAAATTTTATTTATTGTAGTGAAATTTTAATTTCCTGAGCCACTACAATTTTCCTTTATTTAATAAATAAAAATCAGTTTGCCTTTGCTTGATCATATTAAAAATTAAATTATTATTATTATTTTTTTACAAAAATAAAGTCAGTCTACCTTGCCCAGTTCATTACAGCACTGTACAATACTTTATTCATAACTTTATTCCTTATCTAACCACCTTGACAATTTTTAGTACAGGTGAGCGGATCCTAGCTACGTCCTTGCTTAAAAGTAAATTTTATTATTTACTACATTTAAGCAGTGGTCGAGACTTAAATATTTTTTTGTCTAATCGCTATCTGCTAGTGTTCACCGCACTAAAACTCAGTGGAAGGAATCAAGCTTGCATGACGTGTATACTTAGCTTATAAGTTCTACACAAACATTAAATATTCTTGTTTATTGTTGTATACAAATCCTTGTGACAATAGCAATTATTTTTTTATATATAAAGTGAACTGTGAAATGAAAGTCGGGGTTTTTTAAAAGAATCATTTTTTTTATGTTTTACAAATAAGTATTCGCAACATTGCAAAACTCTATTTTGTATATTTTAAATCAACAAGTCTAACCTTTAGTTTTAAACTCTACTTGTATCTTAAGAGACAAGCAAAATTTTTAAATCAACACTTTAAATACAAAAACTAAACAAAAGTTTAACTTCCAAAAATGTAAACGATAATTTAAAAAATTAAAGATAAAGTAAAAAATTCTATTTTTCTTTTTTTTATTATTAATGACACAGTTCAAAATTCCTATTCCTATTTTTATTATCTAAAATAATTAAGGAATTGTTCTTCCTTCAGGGAAATAAGAGCTGAAGCTAAATTAAAATAATAATACTTTTTTATTCAACCGAAAAATGCATATAATAAAATTAAAATAATGGTGATCTTGGGAATTTGGGCACCCATTACGTAATTCTTTCAAAATATCATATTTTTGTTAAATACAAACTCATTAAAATTGGGTAGTGTTCTCTATAGCGTCGTATTTAAAAATTATTAAAATTTTCTATTTTACTTTTGTACTATTTTTTGCACATATGCAATATAAGCAGCAACCCCAGAAAGATCCCGATTGACCACAGTACCCTCTAGTTACATATTTAAAACTATAATTTAGACAAAAAATCAAGCCCGTTTTGAAAGCATGTCGATTACACTCCTTCTTCAAGGTCTCCTTATTCATAGCAAAAGCCCGATTTACTATATGGAACAAAATATTTAATTTTGAATGAACTCCTTTTTCAAAATTTTTAAAAATATGTAAATATTCATTTTCAATTCCTTTACATAATATTAATTTAGGGAAAATTGTTCATTCATGGGAAGTCAGCGGACCGACGATATGAATTGACAATTAGCAAAATCTGTCGAAGCAATTTGAAATATCAAAATAACTTTAAAATGCTGTTAAATTTTATAAACAAATTTAAACGTAAAAAATAATAGTCTAACTCCCCCCCACTAATCTTAAACATACCGCTTAGATACTGCTTTGTTTATGGCGTTGCTGCAAGACAATAGCCCCTAGCCATGTCCACCGAAGGTAGCAAATTTTTGGTGTAGATAGATTGGATTGTATTCCTTTCCTTCAAATTTTCCCGGAAACTGCAAGATTTTTTGTAATAATGCCAAAATTTGTGGAAATACCCGCGAAATTATTTAAAACGCCGCATAGTCCATAGTTGGAGTGTGCCTACGTCACAAAAGATACAAGCTACGACATCCTTTTTCTATTGCTTGTTCCTTTGTTGGCATATTTAGAGTTATATATTTTAGGTTTTCATATGGGTGCCGGTGCCATGTGTCGAAAAATTTTCTTGTAGTATTCTTTTTTCATCAAAATCTTGAAGATCAAACAAAATCATCACATTTCTCTATTTTTCACTCATAAAATATTCTTGGAGAGCAAAAAAATTCATTTATTCACATCCACACCTTTTAACGGACAAAAATGTTCTTTTTCTCATATGGGTGCATTGCACCCATACATTTCGCGTCTTTGGGTGAATTGGCCCCCGTGCACCCACGTACTCCTCGCCACTGGTCACGTGATTCAGAATCTCCGCATTTCTGCAATAATTTGACCTACATGAGGACTAGGCATTTATACCTAGTCCTCATGTACGGTAAAATATTGCGGAACCTCGGAAGTTCGGAATCACGTGACTACAATATTGAAATTTCATTGAGATTTTTGCAGCCATGTCGAAAGTGACAGATACAAAATAGTTGTAAATTTTTAACTTTTTACGGAATCCGCCGATTTCTTGTTAATCTTTGTGCTCATCAGGTATTTTTGTTAATATATTATTAGTTTAATAGATATTATTATTCACATTTATATTTTAAATTTATGTTTTTTGTCTCTATAAATAGATGACTTTTTGAAAATTGTGCCAATCCGCAGTTCCAGATTTACGCAATTTTTGTTCACATGAGGACTAGGCCAACTTAACCAAGGAATCAACCGGCACTGGTTTTACGAACGGAATATGCTATAAAACCTGCAAACACGTTCCGCTATGCTCTGTGAGAACTAACCTCTGTATTTTGTGGCTCTGTGCTGCTAGCTGTAGCTGTAAAGAAACGAAGTGACTAGGGGCACGTTGATGTGCCGCGATTATTTTTTTACCGGGCACGTGTATGACGTCACTACTGAGTGTGCCATTATTCATCATCAAAGTTGAAATTCAAACTATCCTTAATTTGGCTATATTCCGCCTTCTTTTTGCACAAAATTCTTGATATAACACTAAATTGGCATACAATATTTTATGAACATCCTTAAAAAACCTCTTTTTAGTTATTTTACACGTTTTTTTATTGAATTCTAATTTTTTACGCCCAAAACGCTGCAACCATGCATACACCGAACTAACTCTCTCTGTTTTGTGCATACACCTATGTGTATAGTGGTTTCAAACATGGCGACTTGATTTAAAGCAAACCTTTTATTATATTAATAAAGAAAGGCTTATAATCAGTAAAAAACAGGTTTTAAAAAGGTTTTTAATGTTATATCAGGAATTTAATGCAAAAAGAAGGGAGAATATAGTAAAAATAAGGATAGTAGACAGTAGTGACGTCATACACGTGTCCGGTAAAAAATAATCGCGGCACATCAACGTGCCCCTAGTCACTTCGGTAAAGAAAATGCAACTTTTTTGCTTAAAAAAATGACGTACCTACGTGCCTACTTGTCAAATTATTATTTAAATTAGAAGTTTAAATTTTTGTCATATAAGAAAGAATCTTTTTCTTAAGTGTTTTGTGTCGGAACCACACAAATTATTAGTATGAATGATAAATTATGTTTTATTTTTATACTGTAGTTTTTTTCTGTTAATGTTTTTTTATATATAAAAGAACTTTTATGTAATTTGTTTACTTGTATATTCTATTTTATTTATTAAACATTAACTTAATTTTAATATGACTCCTCATAAAAGCTTACTTGGTACATATGTAACTATATTTTTTGTTGTAAGTGGATATTGGTAAGTTATGTTTGATTAAGGTGTTTTAAAAGTTTTATACCACTATTTATTTTTTAGGATTGTTTCCATATCTACAGTGTTTGTTAATAAAACTCTTTTAAGTCACATAGAACTGGATGCTCCAATGTTTATTAATCTAAGTCAGACATTAGTAACTGCACTGATATGTTACTGTAAGAAATTGTTAAGTAAATTGTCTCCCAACAGGTTTAAGTTTCCGGATACAGATATATGGGATCCACATGTAATTAAAGAGGTTTGTACTATTTTTAGTACATTATTTATTTGGGTATATGAATTTTTAAAGTTTTTATGGATAAGCGAAAATTACTTTTATACGTATGTTAATTATTTTTAAGGTAATTTTCGAGGTAATTTTCTAGAAACCGGCGGCAGCTCCGATTTTGACGAAATTTGGTATACGGGGTTTTTTGGGGCGCTGATCACGAATCTGAAAGAATTATTTGGCGGAAACGTTTCGTTCTCGAGATATCCATCATCAAAGTTGGTATTTGAACTAACCTTATTTTTACCATAATTCCCCTTCTTTTTGAACAGAATTCTTGATTTTAAGTTAAAGTGGTACACAATATTTGATTTTCACCTTTTAAAACCCAGTTTTTTTACGTTTTTACATTATTTTTGCATTAAATTGCGTGGCTTTTCTTTGATAATCCGACAACCATACATACACATAGGGCTTCATGGCACACTGGGATTAAAATGATTCAAAGTATAGCTATGCAATTTAATGCAAAAATAATGTAAAATACGTAAAAAACGGGGTTTTAAAAGGTGAAAATCAAATATTGTGTGCCACTTTAGCTTTAAATCAAGAATTGTGTGCAAAAAGAAGGGGAAAATAGTGAAAATAAGGTTAGTTCAAATACCAACTTTGATGATGGATATCTCGAGAACAAAACGTTTCCGCCAAATAATTCTTTCAGATTCGTGATCAGCGCCCCAAAAACCCCCATATACCAAATTTCGTCAAAATCGGAGTTGCCACCGGTTTCTAGAAAATTACCATTTTTAATCTGTTATATATTATTAACTTAATTTAATTAATGCCTGTACTCTGAGACCAACACAAGCAACTTTTTCCTATAACTTTTGAACCTGGAGCTGTATGAGCATGTTCTGCTCAATAGCTTCATATTTTCCCAGTTAAGATTTTAATGTGAAAAGATTGTTGACTTATACTGAATTTTTACTACTGTGTATGGCAACTCCGATTTTGATGAAATTTGGTATATGGGGGTTTTTGGGGCGCTGATTACAAATTATTTTTTTGGAAATGTTTCGATCTCGACTTATTTATCATCAAAGTTAAAATTCAAACTATCCTTATTTTTACTATATTTCATTTAACATTACCACGTTTTTTAATTGATTTTATGTCTTTCTTTATTGATATAAAAGGTTCACTTTAAATCAAGTTTGTCAAACATAGGTGAATGCATGGTTGCAGCGTTTTAGAAGTAAAAGATTTGAAATTTAATAAAAAAACGTGTAAAATAACCAAAAAGTGTTTTTTAAAGATTGTCATAAAATATTGTGTGCCAATTTAGTGTTATATCAAGAATTTTGTGCAAAAAGAAAGCGAAATGTAGTGAAACTAAGGATATTTTGAATTTCAACTTTGATGACGAATATCTTAAGATCAAAACATTGCCAAAAAAATTCTTTTAGATTCGTGATCAGCAAGCCAAAAAAATCCTGTATACCAAATTTATTAAAATCGGAGTTGCTCATACTTACTAGATAATTACCAAAAGTATGTATGATATTAGTATCATTCATCATCTCAAATATGTAAATACTTATTTTTAATTACTTTACATAATATCAATTTAGAGAGAATTTTATTATGTAATAATTTAATAATGGCAATTTAGCGTACCGACCAAGGCAATTGACTGTTGACAGAATATTATGTCGAAGCAATTTTGCAATATCAGTATACTTTGGCTGAATTTCATAAATACTCATACATTAAAATACAAAACGGTATAGGGAGCCCTAACCTAAAAATAAATGAAAAATCAAGGTGTCCAGACATTAGTCATAGAATTTATGGCAGCCCCAGGTGAAGAAGGGTCACTTGCTTGGTAATGGCCCCGCACTAAAGAGAAATTAAGGTTTTTTATTATGGTCGTCAATTTTTTTAATACAATACCTATTTTAAATTTAAGATAATAGTGTCTACATTTTTAAACAAGATGAAAGAAAAAAAAGTAGTAAATTACCGTACCATTTCTTTAACCTTTGAAATTATATTAGGAATCATACTACCAGTGGCGGCTGGTCACACTGACCTTAGTGATCATGAGATTATTATAGGGAAAATTTCTGTGCCAAACAATAGACATACTACCGATATCCACTCTGATAGTCTATTTCGAGATTATTCTAAAAAACATAACTAAATTTAAAAATATCATGTCTAGTGTTGATTGGTCAGTGCTAGATAACATCCCAAATAATAAATTTACATATTTTCAGAATATCATCATTGATGCCATCGAAGCATCATTTCCTTGGAAAAAAATAAGAGGACTAAATCTAAATATTACATGACTCCTGGAATTAGAATTTCTTGTAAAAATAAGCGATCACTTGCTTATATAAGTAAATTTACGTCAAATCAAGTTTTTTAGAGTATTTTAGGAATTATAAAAAGGTTCTTAAAAAAGTAATTTCTCATGCAAAGTGCAATTTCTATCAAAATAAAATAAGTAATTCTAAAAATAACAAAAGAGAAACATGGAACATAATAAACGAACTTTGTGACAGAAATAGTAAAAAAAGCACCCAATCATTTTAAATGTAGATTCAATAGATTTAGTTGAGCCTCTAAAAGTTGCTAATTACTTAAATACATATTTCTCATCGGTTGCTGAAAACCTTAAATTAGATATCAGAGCAGCTAAATGCTCTAGTGATTTCCTGAAAGTTAATAAAAGTAGAAGTAACTTAAATAGTTTTTATTTTATTCCTACAGACTCTTTTGAAATATCAGACATAGTTCGAGGTCTAGAAAATAAGGAAACATGTGGTATTGATGGCATCACTTCAAAAGTCATTAAATTATTACCTGACACAAGCTTTGAGATTATAAGTCACTTAGTGAATGAAGCTTTCCAAGAGGGTTATTTTCCGGATGATTTAAAGACGTCTATTGTTAGTCCAATCCCAAAAGGGGGCGATCCGAGAAATCCTAGTAATCTTCGGCCTATTTCCTTAACGCCAATTATCTCCAAAATTATGGAGAAGACACTTAAATCTAGAATGTTTTCGTTTGCTAAGCAAAATAAACTAATTTCTTCAACTCAATTTGCCTTTCAAAATGAAAAGGCAACCAAAGATGCCGTTTATAACTTTCTGGATACTGTATATAGCAATATTGATAAAAAGTTTGTTTGTGCGGTGTTTTGTGACTTGGCAAAGGCGTTCGACTGTGTCAGTCACGAGATCTTGCTCTGCAAGCTTGAGTTCTATGGTTTTCGCGGAAGAATTTTAGATTGGTTTCGAGGATTTTTGATAGGTAGAAAACAAGTTACTAAAGTTTTCGATCATAATAATAGTTATATTTACTCCTCAATCGCACCTATAACTAACGGCGTACCACAAGGTTCCGTTCTTGGACCATTGCTGTTCCTAATATTTATTGAAGACTTGGCCAGTCTGCCAATAAGAGGTTCTTTTACATTCTTTGCCGATGATACCACTATATGTTGGTCAGCTGATTCTGCGGATGAATTACAGCAAATAGTGAATGCAGACCTGTTACTCATAAAAACTTGGTTTGACTCTAACAGCCTCTTATTGAACTTAAACAAAACTAAGTACCTAATTTTTAAAAATAAATGTGATATTTGTCTTCACATTGATAATACTAAATTAAACAGGGTGTCAGAGATGTGTTTTTTGGGACTAACAATTGATACTAAATTATGTTGGGACGTTCATATAACTAAGGTTACAAAAAAATTAGCCTCCGGGCTTTTTGCTATAAAAACGGCCAGAAATACTTTAAACCAGGAAACTGCTATACAGGTTTATTATGCCCTATTTGAATCTCATTTTAGATACTGCTTACCCTTCTGGGGTTATGCTGCATTATCAAGAACTAACCTAGTTTTTCTGCTGCAAAAGAAAGCTATTCGAATTATCGCAAATGTTTCGAGTATGACATCATGTAGACCACTCTTCAAAAAATTTAAAATTTTAACATTCTTTGACGTCCTAATATTTGATACTCTAACTCTTTTGCATAAGTACAATTTGGAGGGATTTTTTCAAAGGAGAAATAATGTGCATAGCCATTTTACAAGAGCTAATAACAATATTGTAGTGCCACAATCTAATAGTTCTCTAACCCTTGATTCATTGTTTCATCAAGGAAAAACCTTTATAACAGTATCCCTGACCATATAAAAAATTTACCATTACCTAAATTTAAAAACAAGTTAAGAAAACACCTGCTAAACTGTACAAATTATTCACTAACTGAATTTTATAACAATCTTGATCGACTTATTTAACTCTTGTGTATTTCGCTATAATTTGTATATGTATAATACTACCAAATTTATTAATTTATGTAGTGAGTAGTGTTCGTAGGTTTAAGATAGATTAGATAAATATTGTACAACATTTTTGTGTTTTTCAATAAAATGATTTTAATTTGATTTTGATTTTTGACGCCGCGCGCCGACGACCGAGAATAGAAGCACATCCCAGAAATGTAGAAAACGATTCTCAATTTCGCTGCTGCAGGCCGCTTGTTTACGGCGGTTGCCATGGAAACGACACGTATGGTTAAGACTGAAATGCGAACCAGTGCACCGCGATTCATTGTGATTCAGTTTAGTAGTAAGGCGCTTTAGAACGTGAAAAATCAAAAAATAGGGACGACGCGCGTGGATTTTTCGCGGATAAATATTATTATTTTATTATTATTAATAACAGTATAGATTATAATGGATTCGTTTCCAATTTATGACCCAGTGTGTGTTTTGCTGGAAACACCTTTTTCAAGGTGGAATGAAAATGACCAAAACCAGCGGAGGGGGGCATGAATTTATTAAATGTGATTCACCAACTTTAGAGGTCATGAGCCGCCACTGCATACTACCAAAACTCACAGCCTGTAGATAGATATGGTTCTCTCATAAATACCCAGCCAATCAGAGCTTGGCAGTCATTATGTCACAAGAAGTCAATTTTCTGTTGTTTACCTTTTACAGGCAGCTAATAACAAAAAATGGGGACTAAAATATCCACAAATCACAAATCAGAACTAGATTTTATTTAAAAAAATCTCAAATAACGAGTACAGCATCTGTTGACATATGGTAGGCATACCATGTTACAAGGCTTATGAGACAACCATATCTATTTTAAAGACTGTGATGAAGACTTTAAAGGTATCTAAGTACAAGATATAAACATAAACCTCAGTCAATAAGGTTTCATAAGTGGCCTACCAACCATTTAAGCCATTTCTGGTGTGATTAAAAGAATGGTTGAGGGCTTTAAGGGGAACACACCAGAATGACTGTGTGCCTTCAGCAGGGGTTTTCATTGTGTATGTAACCTATGAAAGACAGACTACACTAACAAATAGTTACCAAGGCAACTTGAATTACGAACACATCTGCAACCCTGATCGATCATATAATAACAAATGACTTTAATGCTTCTGAAGTGCCTAGAAATTTTCCGATAATTAGTGATCATGAAATTATTGGAATACAAATAGACTTTTCCAATAATAGAGAGGTTATTGAAAGTGTATATACTAGAAACTTAAGTACTCAGAATATTAAAAATATTAAAGAAGCTCTTATAGGACAAAAATGGAATTATACATCGACCGATGTTAATTTCCTGTATAACAATTTTATGGTCATATTACAAAATGCAATTGAAAAAATAGCACCACTAAAAAGAGTAACTTACCAAAATATCCTTGGATTACAAAGGAGGTTATACAGGCGAGGGCTAATAGAGACAGAGCATACAAAAATTTTAAATTTTCAAGGGATGAGAAAGATTGGAGTGACTACAAAAGTATGAGAAATATAGTAACCTCAGAAGTAAAAAGGAGGAGAAGAAGTTTTTTGAGAAAAACATAGATGAATGCAAGGGAAATGGAAAAAAAATTGTGGAAAACCTTAAAACAGTTGGTTGGTAACAAGAAACAAATGACTGATTTTACAAATATTGACTTTGAAAATTATGATAAAAGTATAGAGGAAAATATGAATAACTTTTATGCAGACAGCTTAATTGATATATCAGAAAGCCTAGAAAAAGAAGTGGACTGCAGCCATGGAAACAACTGGTTGTAGCTTATGTTACTTTAAAACAATAAGTCTGTCGAAACTAAAAAAGGTTGTATATAGTTTAAAAAATAAGTGCACGAGTGATGATACATTGAATGTTAAACTTTTAAAGGAGTTGTTTTGTGTCATAGGTTATCCCTTGCTGTATTTGGTAAATACCTCCATAAGAACTGGAAAAATTCCCAGTCAACTTAAGACAAGTTTTATAGTTCCTATTTTAAAGGTATTGAAGCCAACTAAAATGTGTGACTTTCGTCCAATAAACTTGTTGTCAGTGAATAATAAGATCCTTGAGATAATAGTGTGTGAACAGTTATGAGAATACTTTGAAAGCAATGGATTGTTATACAGTGGCCAGTCCGGATGTAGAAATAAGCACTCGTGTGAGTCTGCTCTGCAATATGTTTGTGCAGTTTGGAGGAAAAACATGAGTGAATCGAATATAACTTTAAGTGTGTTAATAACTTAAATGTGCTTTTGAAACTATTTATTTATTTATTTATTTATGACATCATGTACTCTACAGAAACATAATCTAAATGGTACAACGAAACTTACAGACTAAATTATTAAATTAAAATACTATGTATTATACAATAAAAAAGGACATAAATATACATATTATACAAATTAAATTTAAAAACAAGACACTAAAGCAACATGTACAGTAAACAAATCAATATTTACAAATGTGGGAAAAACGGACGTGACACTGTATTACAAAACGCGGAGCTGCAATTGTCTCTTTAAGGAACTTAGGCTTGTACAAAACAGATCGATGTTTAAGTAATGTTGGTTGTAGTTCCTCAAGATACAATCGACGAAGGCACTGCGACCATAGTTTGTTCGGTGAGGCACTTCAAAGAACAGAAGGTTCTGTCTTGTGTTTCTCAGAGGAGCATGAAAGAAAACTGACTCTGTCAGTGCTGCACAATCCACAGATCCATTTAAGATCTTAAACAAGAAGAGAACCATAGCATCCCACCTACGATGTTCCAAGGTTTTCAGACCACAAAGCAAACGTCTGGGATATTCTTATAAACAAATTAATTTTATATGGTTTAAAAGATTATGCTCTTAAATGGATAAAATACTTTCTAACAGATAGGCATCACCAAACTAAAGTGAATAATGCATTTTCTGACAAAAGAGATAGTAAATGGGGTGTACCACAGGGAAGTGTATTGGGGCCACTATTATTTATTATTTATGTAAACGACATACACAATGTTCTTAAAACCTCATTTGTTAACCTCTTTGCTGATGATACCCTTATCTGTGTTTCCGGTAGGGACTTTGAACAAGTAACCATGGTAATGAATAGCGAACTAAAAATGTTGTATGATTGGCTTTGTCAAAAATTGTCGTAAATTTAACAACATGGGTTTTTCTCTTAATATAAATGGTGATATTATTGACTTTGTTTCAGAGATTAAATACTTAGAAATAATTTTAGATCCGCAATTAAATTCTAGTTGTCATGCTAGTTATATGTGTAAAAAATTGCTAAAAAATAGGTTTCGTATTGTATAGTATTAGTAGTAGTCGTATATTGAGCAGTTTATCTCAGTGGATGAAGATGTTAGTGTATAATACTATTATTCTGCCTCATTTTTCATATGGCTGTTCTTTATTAATTTCTTGTACCAAAGAAGATGTGCAAAGATTGCAAATACAGCAAAATAAGGCAATGCGAATACTATTGAGCTGTAATAAGTATACACCGGTTACTGTTATGTTACAGTCACTAGGGTGGTTGAATATTGAGCAGTGTGTTAAAAGGGCGAACCTCGTTTTAATATATAAAATTGAACACAACTTACAACCAAGTTATTTAAAGTTTTATCTTGAAAAGCGTTCAAATTTTCATAGTTATAACTTAAGAACCAAGCAAAATTTCAATATTCCTATGGTAAATAAAACATCTTTACAAAAACTCTATTTTATGACGGTGTTCGTCATTTTAATGAACTGCCTGATAACATAAAATACGCTTCTGACCTTAAAAGTTTCAACAAGAGACTTCTACATTATTTACGAAATTGATTTATTTATTTTTATTTACTGGTTGAATTTCTATTATTGCTTTTTTTGTAAAATTTTGTTTGTACTAGCCAAGTGCTAAATAAACGTATTATTTATTTATTTATTTACTTGGTGAGATAAAAAACTGATGGTTTTAGGGATGTAGTGCTTGTTTTATGTGGATCACATCTCCTAAGTTTAGCTTGGTTACTTAAAATCACATTAGATGACGTCCTTACTTGGAGAGATGTTTAGATCAAGTGTGGTGTGGACTTTTGTCCGGCCTTTTTCTCTTGAGAAGACTTAGCAGATTTACAGACGCTGCTTGTTATATAATTTCTTTTTATTCTCTTACAGTCTATAAAACTATCATATGAAGACATAGTACCAAAAACTCTACTAAAAAGGCTATCGACCTCCACCTTGTTTAAAAATGGGGACCACTTTACTGGCTATAAATGTATCTTAAAACACACCTCATTCAGTGCATAAATTAAACAGTCAAAGTCATGGTCACTCATGTACACACTCGGCAACATCAGACGCCCACTACTTCTTTCGATGGTTTAAATTATTTGTAAAAACCTGCAGAGCAGCTTATGAGGAGATTTGAATTCATAAAAAAAAATAAAGTCAAATCTTATCATGCACCAAGAACTCTTAATTAAATGGTTAGTTCTGTGACTGGTTTCAACCTTAATACTAACCCTATCGAAAAAACCAATAAAATCCCATAATACTGATTAGATTGTCGGGTGGTGGCCTAGCGTGTTAAAGCTTTAGGTCGTTGAGCGCATAACCGACGTTAGGTGGGTTCGAATCCTGTCGGCACCCAAGGTCAGAAATTTAGTGGTTAGCTTAACAACAGACGGTCAAAGTGCAAAATTTATCGACGCTAATAGCCAGCAAGGATTAAGGCACCGGAACACACTTTGCCGTGTCCTTCGCAACCGTAGACCTGCGGACCCCACTTGGTTGGTAGGTTCAGTAGTGCCCCTTGGGTGGGGACGAGGTCTGTAGGTCCCGTCTGGCTGACATCACCCAGACGTAAAAAGATATGGCGGACAATAAGCCGAGCGGCTTCAGTGCATGGGTTATTCCGGCCTTATTCTAAGGTCTAAGGTCAACCCATTAGACTAGATTAGATTATATTAGCTTGGAGGTGGATTGCAATCCTTAAACACTACAACCTGCTCAGGTTTATTGTCTGTCCTCCATGAATATGTTAAAGTACGCTATCCAAGCCGGTCTTTTTAATCAGACTCCACATTCTTGAATTTGACTTCTTATTTAGGATTTTCCTCACACAGCCTTGCACACCGCAGATGACAAAGGGCTTCGCAATAGCACCAAATGTGTTCTGCAGTTTCTTCTTCTTTCTGGCAGAACCTACATAGGTTTTCTTCTGCTAGGCCTATTGTTTCCAGGTGTTTATTCAGTCAATGACCTGTTAGTTGACCCACTATGATTCTTACTTCTTTCCAGTTGTAATTCCGAAGGGGTTTCGTAAATTCCGGCGAGTATGCCTTTACGAATTTTTTCGTCTGACGTTGTCCTGGTGTTCTTGATCCAATAGATGACATTACTTGGCATGACGGAATACTACAGTAGGGCTGGGGACCTTCCATTGTTCTGTCATCTCCCTCCTTCGCCAAATTATCAGCTTCCTCATTGCCTTTGTGGCCTTCTTGTCCTGGTACGCAGCCAAGACTTAGCTTGTTGGGCGCACCCACTTCTTTCTTGGCAACTACGCAGTCCCGCACCAACATTGCATAAACTGATTTCCCTGATGGCTGCCTGGCTGTCCGAATAAATTACTATGGTTTTATCTTCATAACTCCTTCTGATCCTAGCACATTGTTCTATGGCTACAATTTCTGCATGGAACACGTAGGGTGTTGTCGAAGACCCAAGTTTATTTTCGTCCTTGGTTTATCCCCATATACAGGGTTATTCACGGTGAGTGTCCTATTAAAATATCTCGTAAACTACTAAAGATACAGTTTTTAAAATTTGGCGCTAAGTTTAAATAATATTGATTTTTATATGGCAAATATTTTATTGAGGCTTCCTGTTATACCTGAAGTGCGTATCAACTTGATTGTATTAAATGGAACACCCTGTACAGTGTGTCCGCCTATGTTCTCTACATATGGGGGAAACTTTTTATTAGTAATTTTTATGAAAAACAAGTTATTTTTTTAAAAGTTCTGCAGGATCTAAAACCTAAAATGCGATCATTAGATATTCATTTTTTCAGTAGTAGTATACGAGGTATCTCAAAAATATGAATTTTGTTCAAGAGGAAAGTACCCTTATTTTTAAAAATATCTAAAATTATTATTAGGAAAAATGTTTAGAAATAAAAATAACCCTTAAATATACAAAATCGTTCATTTACAAGGGAAAAAGTTATTCTTTAATTTTTTCATGCGATATAGGTACAAATTTAAATTTTTATCGTTTTATCATAAAAAACTTTAAAAAAGCTTTTTCTTGAAAATGAATGAGTTTGCATATTTAAGAGTTATTTTTATTTCTAAATATTTTTTCCTTAATAATAATTTTTGATATATTCAAAAATAAGGGTACTTTCCTCTTGAACAAAATTAATATTTTTGAGATACCTCGTATACTACTGAAAAAATGAATATCTAATGATCGCATTTTAGGTTTTAGATCATGCAGAAAGTTTCCCATATGTAGAGAACTTAGGCGGACACACTGTATATTATTACATTTTTGGATTCTGCATAAGATTCCAAGCATATTTTGTAAATAATGTCCTATACCTAAGTTTAAGCATTTTTGAAATATTTAAATTAATATCTTAAAAAATGCCGTTTGCGGACACAAAAATAATTATTACTTTTTCTTATAAAAATCCCTTAATATTTTTTTGTCATAAAAATCTTGTTTAACAGGACCCAATTTAATTTGGTTTTTATGAAAATTAAAAAAAATGTTAATTCAGGGTGTTTAAAAAATAAGATTAAATATTTAATTAAAAAAATACCAAAATGAATTTTTTTCAATGGAAACCCCCAAATTTTATATTTTTATCTTATTAGGCATCTAAAATAAGGGCTAGTTTGTAAAAAGTTGCCCATTCCTAAAAGTTTTAGTTCTCGAGATATGTCCAATCAAATATATTTATTTCGCTAATGGGCTGCCGATTTAAATTTGAGTTATTAATTTATTCTTCGTTGGCTGTAATGGCGTTAAATTCAATCAAATGCTAAATAATAGTATTTTACGTTATAAGTCCGGTAGGTGACTTATTATAGTACGAGATGTTTAAGGACGAGGCGACGAATAAATATTATTTATAAAATTTTAAGAGAACATTTGTTAGTTTTAAATAACTTCACTTAAATTACGTAGGTAACAGCCTTGTTCTCCATGTCATAGGTAATAATAATAATAATAATAAATTTATTCATCTCAAGCTATTACAAAAAATATTAAATATATATATATATATATATATATATATATATATATATATATATATATATATATATATATATATATATATATATATATATATATATATATATATATAATAAAACAAAAACAGTATTTTTACATCAAACATTACATTTGCTTTAACAATCAAAATAACAAGTCTAACAAGAAACAAATAATAATAATTATGTTGTGAACATCTGTATGTGCACAATTCTTATACCCATTAGTACTGTCCAAAATATATCCTTAAACAGATGTAACATTCCAAAAATCTAACAATAAACAATAAGATAATTAAATAAAAAAGTAATACCAATACAGAAAAACATAAACAACAACTATTGATATGAACCTAATTGAACAACCTTTCAAAATGAAGCACATTTTCAAAGATATGTCCCTTGCAGGCCATTCTAAATCGATATTTATTCTTCATTTCCTTAATTTAGGGTGGTAACATATTGTAAATTTTGGGGCCTATATAGTTTATATACCTTAAGTTCAGATTATTGTGACTAATAGGAAGTTGCAGTTCTCCGTTTTCATTAGCCCGAGTGGCATATTTATGGTCTATGACAACCTGCAACCTCCTACAAGTGTGCACAAAAGAACAGGCCGTTACAGCATATATTGATCTGATGTTATTTAATTCCATGGAAGAAAGCATTCTGGTAGGATATCATTTATTTTTTCCTAATATTATCTTTAAGATGTATTTCTGTATAATGTTAAGCTTATGTAAGTTGCTATTATAAAGACCGCCCCACACAAACTATGCCATATCTAATAATCGACTCAACAAATGCCTTATAAACTGTAATTAAAATTTTTCTACCTAAAAACTCCCTCAGTAAGTAAAACTTATGAATGAGCTTACGAATTTTGTTGGATATAAATATAATGAATATGGGGTTGCCATTAGAGGAATTGATCAATTATTATCCCAAAGTATTTCGTACTAGATGTTTCTGAAATACAATGGTTATCAACAGTAATAGAATCAAATGGTGGTCTGTTGGCTCTATTAAGGGAAAAGGCAATGTAATTAGTTTTAGATAAGTTTAAAGTTAGTTGATATGATTGAAGCCAATTTTTTACTACTATGATTATTCTTCGCTTGTCACTGTCAAATTGGTAAAAAAATATTATATTAGTTGTAGCTCCTAAACGGTATTAAATAGGTAATGCTAGATAGTTCCAAATTAAATAGAAATTACCAAATTTAGTAAAACAGAATATTTTTAAAAATGTAACAATAAGTATGTTTTTATAGTAATATGATAATTTTCATTTACTAAAGTTGGTAGAAAAATATATTTTACAAGTAGAAGTTCCTAAATGGTATTAAATAGGTAACGCTAGATATAGGTTTAAATAAAATAGAAATTACCAACTTTAGTTAAACAAAATACTTTAAAAATGTAATAAGAAGTCTGTTTTGTAGTAATCTAATCATTTTTATTTACTAAAGTTGGTAAAAAAAAATATATTTTTAGTACAAGTAGAAATTCCTATATTATATCCTAATATCAGATGAAAATCGCTTAATATATGAGTATTTAAAGATTTAATTTCATTTTGGCATCCAAAAATGACATTAATTAAGGCATAACAACAATGATCACATGGACATTTATAATGATACATGACAGCGTTGCTAGGCAACACATTACGGTACCAGGTACCGTAATGTGCAATTTACCGGCCCCAAATTAATACAGGGTAAATGGGTTTACTGGACTGAATGAAATAAATGTATTTTATTCTCTATCTGTCATTTAACGCCATCATAGCCACCTAAGAATACATTATAATTCAAATTTAAATTTGCAGCTTATTTGCCAAATAAAAACATTAAATTGGAAATATCTCGAAAACTCAAACTTTTAGGATTATGCAACTTTTTACAAAATTATCCTTATTCTTAATGCTTAAAGATTTTTGGGTAATTTAGTAATTTAAGTTAAATAAAAGTGGATTTTTTATAGAAAACTTTTTTTTTGGGTGTGCAAACAGATTTTTTGACAAATTAATTTAAATATTTCAAAAACGCTTAAACTTAGGTATAGGCCATAATACACAAAATATGCCCAGAATCTTGTGCAGAATCCAAAAATGTAATAATATATAGGGTTTCCATTTAAAATAGGCAAGTTAATAGGCACTTCCGGTATAACTGGAGGTCCCAGAATGATAATATATTTGCTATATAAAGATCAATATTTGTTTAACTTAGCGCCAAAACTAAAAAAATATATCTTTAGTAGTTTCCGAGATTTTCTAAAAATACACCCACCGTGAATAACCCTGTATACCTGCTCCAACTCCTTGGTCTGTCTTGGAGCCGTCTGTATACTAGATTAGGTCGGTTTTAATACCTCCCAGTCCTTTTTTCCGGTATCAATGTTTGAAAACCTTTGTTTAGCCAGTACAATAGCTTGATACCATTTAGTCTGAAGGCATCTTACACAGTGAGCTGACTTCTTAGTCCTCCTTGAATCTCCATGTATGACCCTTTCCTGTCTTATGATAGGACTCTGGCCTTGTTTGAGACGGTATTGTACCGCTTTCTACCCTGTTTGTATATGTGAGTGGCGGTAGGGTAAGCTGCACTTCCAGTGTTGAAGTAGGGGTCGATTTCATGGCCCCGGCAATAGACAAGCAAGTCTTTGTATACTTTGTAGTTGCCTTATTGCCGTCTTTTGTATCGTTACTGCACCCCAGGCAATTGAACTATAGGTTACCATTCGTCTGACGACCATTTTGTATAACCATAGGTTCATCTTCGGGCTGATTCCTCAATTCTTTTCGCAAAATCTTCGGCATTTACCTAGGGTAGTTTTTGCCTTCTGAGTGACTTAGCGTAAGAGTAGTCCCTAGGTCAGTTTTTGGTCAAAGATGACCCCTAAATATTTGACCTCTTTTGAGAAAGGTATTTTCACCCCGTTGAGCCTGGAAGGGCTTAGTCCTTCCAGTGCCCTTTTGTGGAAAGGGTGGTTATCGTCTTATGAGGGTTGACTAAGAGTTCCTCCTGTTTGCACCATTTGTCAACGGTGTCCTCTGCGTTCTGCATTCTACCTGATATGTGCCCTAGATGATCCCCTACTGATAACAATGACAAGGTTATCGGCATACCCCAGGCAGTTGTACCTTTCACCAGTCAGTTTGTTAAGAAGTTCATCTACCAGGACTGCCCAATATAATGGCGATAGAACGCCTTGTGGGCAGCCCCTTCCCACTTTAGCCTTCAATGCTACTGTGCCTAAGGTGAATCTGTTTCTCAGGCTGGCTTCGATCCACTTGCAGATCGTGTCGGGGATAGCTTTTTCCTTAGCACGTCCATAAGTTGAAAGTTGGTACGTTATTGAACGCGCTATGTCCAAAAATGTTGTCAGCGCCACCTCTTTATCGTCAATCGACTTAGCCAGGAGTCTGTTTAAATCGTCTAATGCTAGGAGATAAGCGGGCTTTACTCTCTAAGCTTGGCTTTTATTGGTGCGGTGCGACAAAAGAAGCTTTATATTATTGTTATGGGCTGCTTATGTCGCGCCGCGGCTCTTTAATCGTTTGTCGCAGGATCTTAAGAAGTATCTCGGAAACAGTGCTTGTTTCTGCGAACAAAAGTTCAGAAAGTGCACAGCTGATCAAAAGATCAGATTTAAAAAATGAAATTAAAGCCATTTGCATATATATTTTGATATTTTTTAAGTTTTATATCGAGCTTAACAAACAACACATGGTGTATAGCCTATTTAGAATAAGAATTGAGGTTTATTAACCTTTCGTAGTTCTAACTAAAGCCTCTTGCTTGCACTATCACTTAAAAGTATATAATGTTACAGCCCTTTAAATATTTTCAGTTATGTCTTTGTATTTTGTAAAAACGTTAGTTGATTAAATTTTTCAAAGGAATTTCTTTAAAGCTGAAGTCCCAATATCATCTCCAATATAATATAATCATTTTTTTTAAATACATTCATTTTCGAAATTTATTTATCGGTAATGTAAAGAGTGGCATTTTTGACACGAAATAAATGATATCAGATACCAGTAAGGTTAGATTAATTGACTTAAGAATAATAGGCGGCTTAAATAAGGCAAAGCTTAGTAGTTACTGAGCCGTGTTTATAATACGGTGCAAGATATTTTTGTCTAAAGCCAAAGCCGAGCTTTATACACAACGGCACGCGGCCTCTTAGTATTTTTTTAAAATTTCTCTCATTATATTCCTTATTTAAATCTGGTAGTCGCATATACGTTTTACCGATCTAAGTATTTCTACAAAGCTAATAGAAAAAATTATAAGCCCTAAGGCTACATCTACGATACCAAGCGCCAAGCGGACAGCGGAGAGTGTGAGAGCGCGCCTTTAATCTTTATGTTACCATAAAAGAATTTGTATTTTTAAATCAGGTGGCTGCAATATAAGTGAGCAAAAAGTCTGCTGCTTGCTGCTTAAACTGAGCAAACATTATTAGCGGAGCGTGCTAATGTATGTAAACTGTTTTCAAAATGCTATTTACCACAAAATATCGTAGTTAGTACCAGCCACTAGTACAGAGATTTGACACTCTCCTCGTCGCTTCCGCTTGGTATCGTAGCCGAGGCCTTACTGTGAAAAAAGTATGTTATAACTTGATATTTGCAAAGTTAAAATTTAAAAAGATTAACAAAACAAAAGGCCACGTACCAGTATTTTTTGTTGTGGTAATACTCGACGTTTGAAAGATAACGTGAGTTGCTATTTGGCGGCCCCATTATAAAAAATGACGTTACTCATTTTAGGTTTTTTTGTAATTGTTAAATTTGTTTTTATTTTTTTGCCGTCAGTGAGGGGTTAGAAAATTGTATTAAAAAGCAGATTATGCGTGAAGGGTAGATATTTAAATATTTAGTTTAAAAGTTTATGGTCCTTAAATATATTTTTTTTAATTTTTTATCATTAGACCATCATGTTTAAGAAACATTGATGTTACTCGTTCGATGTATCGTTACCGTCGATGGTCACCTTTCGATGTCGCCATCGATGTTCAACATCGATGTTTGGCTTCGATATCACATCCCTAGGTTACAGTCACTAATCCATAATGTGGGATTTACACGGGTCGATTGTAGCCGTGCGATTAGGCCGCACGGCTAAAATTGCCTGTGTAAATGCAAATTGCGTTGGCTTTGCGGCTAGTTTACTGGCGATTAATCGCAGAATTGTATTTTTTTTTCTTGTATCGGACTGGGCCGTTTTGTGACGGTATTCCTTACCATTTTTGGCACAATTTTTAAAAATTGTATTTAAATTGTGAAATAACACACGTCTTAATGGAAATTGCTTCAAAATCAGTGTATCTGACAAAAGCTCGTACAAACCTACCGATGACCTCTGTTAAGATGGCCCATCAAGTTCGATTCTTCAAGTAGCATTACTACCTGTCGTAGATAACAGCAAATGCGTAAAAGCCTGTGGAAATAGATCGGTAATTGATGACAGAACACTCTGCGCTGAGCATCCTGGTAGTGCGAAAGATGCTTGCCAAGGAGAAACTAAGAAAAACCTCATATAAACATATGTCTTAAACGTCTTAGTTTTTGAACTACGGTGTGTTAAATATTTAAAAAAAAACTTTTTTTTAACTTTTAACACCACGTAGTTCAAAACTAAGACCTTTAGGACATATGTTTATATGTAGTTTTTCTTATTTTTGGTTGTAGAATCGTTTAGTTAAGTTTGTCGGTTGAGTTACTGGACACCCTGTATGTATGTAGGTAATTTGATTGAAATTGATGAAAACTTTGATGTCTATTGGTGCCCAAACGGAGAGGTTTATCGACTTTAATAAAGAGTACCTTATTCTTTAGGTTTTTGATTGTCTATAAAATGGCGCCCCCAGCTTTGCGATATCTGTCAAAATAAAAAGTTATGATGTAAATAAATTTTAAGTTTTAGATAAAGTGCCCTCTGGCGGTATTTAAAAAAACCTTTGTCTTAAAATTTTAGAATCTGCAAAGCTCGATTTGTGTGCCAAATATCAACTAAATTGGTTAAAAATTAAATGCAATAAGGCGAAAAACCAAAATAAAAATTGAACTTTGACGGCTTGTAACTCGAAAACGAATGAAATTTTGAAAAAAATTATATGAAGCTCTACCCTTATTTTGTCAAGTAGAATCACCCCCTTAAGTTTCGTGTTCGATTTTTGAATCACCCTGTATATCTTCTACGAAGTTAAATAATTTTAGGTTAAATTTGTCATTAACATAATACCAAATTTATTATAAAATTATGTAAAATAACTACCTTTCTTGACATATTTATAAAACAAGATTTAAACAATTTTTAAACTAAGATTGACAGAAAACCTACACATACAAATAGATACTAAAATTTTAACTCAAAAATCACCCCAAAAAGGGAGTTGTAAAAGGTCTATTTGATAAAATTAAAGTTATTAACACCCTACATGTTTTTTTAAGATTTGTATTCTTAAAGCTATTCTTGATATAAAACCTATTATATACCCATAACCTATCTTTTTTAGTTTTAGAGAAAACGGCGTTTTAAAAGGTCCAGGCGACGACACAATATCCATAAACTTTTAAGATCATTTTTGGGTATATTAAAGGTTTTATATCAGGAATAGCTTAAATAATTTAGATCTTAAAATATATATATAGGGTGTTCCATTAAAATTACCAGAGTTATAATACTTAGAAGTTTAAATTTTACAGCACTTCCGGTTAAACAGGAAGTAGTATTAGAATGGTCTTTAAAGGTAAAGTCTTTTAAAGGAACTATTCTAAGCAATTTAAATTTTTTGGCATGTTTATTTGTTTTTTCATAAAACTGAATATTGTGCTGTCGCTTGGACATTTTCTAACGCCACTTTCTCCAAAATTAAAAAGTTAGGTTATGGATATATTTAAGGTTTTTTTTTATCAGAAATGACCTGTAGAATTCAAATCCTAAAAAATATACAGGGTGTTCTATTCAAAATACCAAAGTTTATATCAATTCCGTTAAACCTGAAGTAATACACAAATGCTATTTAGCTAAAATTGGCATCCGGGGATAAATATAACCTTCCTAAATTTAAAAACCATACGAGTTGCAACGAAGAAAATAAATTGCAGGATAGTAATTTCGTTGTCAGACACGGCTACTAATTTAGTCGAGTAGCGAGTAAATTACTAGCCGTGTCTGAACAAGGCATAATAGTGCAGGCGGAATACCTGATTTAAAAAAATAACCTTACAGCAAACTATTGGTGTAGTTTTGTCAAGTGCATTATAACTTTGTAAGAAAAACATTTCCGAACCAAAATAATGCGTTAGTGTGAAGGTGCTTTTCGAGGTAAAAATGGTTTTTGCAATTTCAAGCTAAACAGTAAATCCTATTTAAAAAGTCAAATGTAAAAGTTGTCGAGATACAAAAAACCTACAACTTATGTCATAACGATTTTTAACCTAAACTCAAAAATTTTCGAGAAAAGTAGAAAATACTGTTTTTTTGGTTTTTAATTTTTATCTTTTACAAAAATAGTTCGATTATGCTGAAATTTGAAGCAGATATACTTTTTACCATTTTTAATTATGTGACGTTAGATTTTGAATACATATGGGCCACTTTACGTCACTTGGGGCAATGTACCATATGGAACTATCTTCTTGGGACAATGAGACTGGTGGACCATCAAAACTAACTTTGCATTTTTTAAAACCAACTTAACTTATTTGACTAACTTAATTTAGTACGGGCATACCCCCGCTAGGAGTAGCCCGTACGGGGGCGTAACTAAAACTTTAACTTTATGCTTGACTTCACTAACTACCTCTTATCTGATAAACAATCCCTTTTAATTCCTTTCTCTCTTCTTTAAATATCTAATTTTCCAGTGTTTGTTTTGCATTTCTACGCTACCCAGTTTGTTTAATGTTTTTATTTTATTATTATAAAAGTAACCTAGAAAATTGTTTAATTTATACTTTTAAGACCTTGACACCTCACGTATATTTTTATGTAGCAAATTTCCCAATGTTAAGTAAACTAATTAAAATGTATACTTTTTTAACACGCTTTTATTAACTTGGGTTGTAACTATCTATCTATCTACCTATGTAACGGAATCTTTGAGCCTAATTTTAACCAACTTCCAGCTATTCGATTTCTTTGAAACTTTGCACACGTGTCAAGAACCGATGAAGATGCAATAATTTAAAAACAGTATCCCGTTATCTTTTTTGAATCGCCAGGAAAAAAAATTCCATTATATTATAAAAACAACACCTAGGATGCCATCTGTTGGCAACATTTCAAACTTTGCTATTAAATGAAGAAGAAATTTTTAGTTTTTACACAATTTGGTTAGTTGCACTCATGGGTGTTCAATTTTATGAACAATAAAAATATAGGGTTAGTTGCACCATTAGTTCAAGGATTCCATAATAAAAATTACATTATGTGTAATGTATACATAATACATAATGTGCAATTAATAAAAATTAACATTCTTTTTTTGGATCGCCAGGAAAAAAATTTCCTTTATATTATAAAAATATAAAAACAACACCTAGGTTGCCACCTGTTGGCAACATTTCAAACTTTGCTATTAAATGAAGAAGAAATTTTTTAGTGGGTTGCAATATATTGGCAACGGTCCAAACATTGCCTGGATTGCCATCTGTTGGCAAAATTTCAAACTTTGCTACTTAATGAAGAAGACATTTTTTAGTGAGTTGCAATCTGTTGGAAAAATTTTAAAATTTGCCACTCTTGTTCATTAAAAAAAATTTTCGCCATTTTGTCAAGAGTAGCAGAAACTAAAAAATGAAAAATAATTAATAGTTTAAAAAACTAAAAAACACGCTTTTATATGCAACCGAACTAAAAATAATTTTTCATTAAAAAATATTGTCATTTCATAGTAAAAAGCGTGGGGTGATAAAATATATTAAATGTTATAATTATTATATTTGCAAATATCTATGATGGAAAAGTTATGAAAAATAGTAAAATGCACCCCACGCTTTTACTATGAAATGACAATATTTTTTTAATGAAAAATTATTTTCTAATTTTTAGTTCGGTTGCATATAAAAGCGTGTTTTTTTAGTTTTTTTAAACTATTAATTATTATACTAGGTGTTCACAATATACTGTATTTTTTCATTAATGAATATTCCGTTATTATGAAAACTTACTTAATAAAGAAAAATTGAACATTTTCAACCGCCATTTTGATTTTTTTTTATCAAAAATGTTCCGCTAAGGGCTCATTTTTGTCATTTTTTTGGTAACTTTTAATAAATGCAAAAAAATATATTTCAATTGAAAAAAATACAAAATATTGACATTTTTATTATACTCGTACATCGTGTTATTTTCGTCAAAAAAATAATACTATTTAATAAAATTTTGATTTCTAAAGAATTTTTTAATATTTTGAAAAGTTTAGAAATATTTTAAAATGTGAAAGTTGGATTGCAGGTATACAGTGTGACCCAGAATTGGTGTTACAAGAGGACAAATGGAACAAAATTTTTAAATTCCAAATTGCCATTTTGCCATGGTCGCATGGTGGAAAACAAAGAAATACAAAATTTTGCTTCTATTGGTAATATACAGGGTAAGTTATAACTAAAAATATGAAAAATATATAAGTAAATGTGGAGAATTCAATTTTACATTAAATTTTTAGTTAAAGCAATAAATAAAAAAATATTTATTGTAATTTTTTTACATGGTATGCCTTTTAAATAAGCAGAAAGCACACTATCATGGAACGGAAATTTTAAAAGCATATAACTAAATGGGTGTTCCTCGGAATATGGATCCGCGATAGTGTAAAGGACTCCCATTTAGTTATATGCTTTTAAAATTTCCGTTCGCTTCCATTTCGTTCCGTTCCGCGATAGTGTGCTTTCTGCTTATTTAAGTGCATAACGTGTAAAATGGTTGACAATTCTCTCTTTTTTTTTTAATGCTTTCAAGAACAAATTTTAATTTAAAATTTAATTCTCTACAACATTTACTTATACCATTTTGTTCTATTTTTTAAAAATAAAAGTACATTACACTAGGTCATTTTTAAAATTTTTAGTTTTAACTTAGCCCTGTATATTACCAAGGGTAACATTTTTGTATTTCTTTGTTTTGGACCATGTGACCAGTTTTTCCAAAATGCCAATATAAAATTTAAAAATTTTGTTCCATTTGTCCCCTTGTAACATCAATTCTGGTTCACACTGTATACCTGTAATCTAACTTTCACATTTAAAAATGTTTCTATACTATTTAAAATATTCAAAAATTGTTTAAAAATTACAATTTTAATAAATTATATATATATATATATATATATATATATATATATATATAAATA